>CAXAQZ010000445.1:0-7500 GCA_963971145.1 Sussaba pulchella | reverse complement strand
ACGTATTTTTGTATTTATGTTTGCAATATATCAGGAATTCATGGTGAAGTCCATCATTCATATTGATATTCTCGCCCGGAACAGGGTGAGTCGATGCTCGGTATAAGTTTATTAACAACTCGTGTTGAAAAACTTTCATCGCCGTAGCGTGTACCACGTAAGAGCCATTTGGTCATAGACGCCGACTCGTGGTAATGCTGAGTTATAGTATGTAACCGATGATCGGACGGTAAGCGGTGACCGAACCGTCGCCTCGACTCCTCTTATAGTACCGAGCTGGGGCGCCTGCGGTTCGGCGAACGACGGCTTATACATGGGGCGCAGGGCGGCCGTACTAGCGTTGAACGGCCCGGACGGGCTCCGTGCGCTCGGACTTAGAAAAAAAACGGGCGTCAAAAACACGAAAATGTTCGCCTCGTTGGAAATGGAGTAATGAAATGATGGAATCGTCGCTACAAGGTTATAACATTTTAAACATGATAAGTCATCATTTATATATATATTTGATTTTACCAAAATTTTTCCGAATCTAATTGCTCAAAAAACAAAAAAAAATAATTACCGTCTATTTCAAATTTTTAATGATTCAATTTATGCGAAAAAGATAGAATCTTATATAAACAGTATGGAAAGTAAGATTGATAAAGTCGACTATATTAATTTATCGAATAACGATGAATAAAATTTGACGCGTAGACCGATCGCTCGTTTATAAAATTCTAAAAATTCAAAAATTCTTGTTAAACGTGAACAACGTTATGAATTGTAATTGAATCGAAAAAGTTTGTTTTGACAATAAAAACCGATCAACGATAAGTGAATTTTGAATCCACACGTAGACCGATCGCATGTACATTGAGTTGACGCGTAGACCGACCGCACTCGAAAATAATCCACGCGTAGACCGACCGCGACCGGAGTTGTTCGACGCGTAGACCGATCGCATGTACATTGAGTTGACGCGTAGACTGACCGCACTCGGGAATAATCCACGCGTAGACCGACCGCGACCAGAGTTGTTCGACGCGTAGACCGATCGCTTTCTCGAAAAGTAAAAAAACATAACTTTCTTCTTATCGCATTAACGTAACAATCAATATCGAAACGTGGTTAAAAAGTTTTTTTAAAAATTATTTTTTCATCGAAATGAAATAAATAAACCTTCATTTTTCGACCGTAGATCGACCGCTTTTTCTTAAAACCAAACAAAAAAAAAAAAAAATTCGTTTGTAAAATAATAAGAACATTAAAATTATTCCAGGCGTAGACCGATCGGTTTTTCTGAAATTCGAAAAAAAAAAAAATTTCTTTCATGAAACGCGAAAACCATTTTGACCTAAAATTTATTCTAATAAATTAATGAAAAAAAATTGGTATCGAAAAACGAAAGAGGATTTTAAAATCCACACGTAGACCGATCGCATGTACATTGAGTTTACGCGTAGACCGACCGCACTCGGGAATAATCCACGCGTAGACCGACCGCGACCAGAGTTGTTCGACGCGTAGACCGATCGCATGTACATTGGGTTGACGCGTAGACCGATCGCCCTCGGAAATAATCCACTCGTAGACCGACCGCGACCAGAGTTGTTCGACGCGTAGACCGATCGCATTCTCGAAAAGTAAAAGAACATAACTTTCTTCTTATCGCATTAACGTAACGATCAATATCAAAACGTGCTTAAAAATTTTTTTTTTTAAATTATTTTTCCATCGGAATGAAATGAATAAACCTTAAATTTTTACCCGTAGATCGACCTTTTTTTCTTGAACCCAAAAAAAAAAAAAAAAATTCGGTTGTAAAATAATAAGAACATTAAAATGATTCCAGGCGTAGACCGATCGGTTTTTTTGAAATTCGAAAATGAAGAAAAAAATTTTTCATGAAACGCGAAAAAAAATTTGACCTAAAATTTATTCTAATGAATTGATGAAAAAAATTGATATCGAAAAACGAAAGAGGAATTTAAAATCCACACGTAGACCGATTGCATGTATATTAAGTTGACGCGTAGACCGACCGCACTCGGAAATAATCCACGCGTAGACCGACCGCGACCAGAGTTGTTCGACGCGTAGACCGATCGCATGTACATTGAGTTGACGCGTAGACCGATCGCACTCGGGAATAATCCACGCGTAGACCGACCGCGACCAGAGTTGTTCGACGCGTAGACCGATCGCTTTCTCGAAAAGTAAAAAAACATAACTTTCTTCTTATCGCACTAACGTAACAATCAATATCAAAACGTGGTTAAAAAATTTTTTTTCAAATAATTTTTTCATCGAAATGAAATAAATAAACCTTCATTTTTCGACCGTAGATCGACCGCTTTTTCTTGAAACCAAAAAAAAAAAAAAAAAATTCGTTTGTAAAATAATAAGAACATTAAAATTATTCCAGGCGTAGACCGATCGGTTTTTCTGAAATTCGAAAAAAAAAAAAATTTCTTTCATGAAACGCGAAAACCACTTTGACCTAAAATTTATTCTAATAAATTGATGAAAAAAAATTGGTATCGAAAAACGAAAGAGGATTTTAAAATCCACACGTAGACCGATCGCATGTACATTGAGTTGACGCGTAGACCGACCGCACTCGGGAATAATCCACGCGTAGACCGACCGCGACCAGAGTTGTTCGACGCGTAGACCGATCGCATGTACATTGGGTTGACGCGTAGACCGATCGCCCTCGGAAATAATCCACGCGTAGACCGACCGCGACCAGAGGTGTTCGACGCGTAGACCGATCGCATTCTCGAAAAGTAAAAGAACATAACTTTCTTCTTATCGCATTAACGTAACGATCAATATCAAAACGTGCTTAAAAATTTTTTTTTTTAAATTATTTTTCCATCGGAATGAAATGAATAAACCTTAAATTTTTACCCGTGGATCGACCTTTTTTTCTTAAACCCAAAAAAAAAAAAAAAATTCGGTTGTAAAATAATAAGAACATTAAAATGATTCCAGGCGTAGACCGATCGGTTTTTTTGAAATTCGAAAATGAAGAAAAAAATTTTTCATGAAACGCGAAAAAAAATTTGACCTAAAATTTATTCTAATGAATTGATGAAAAAAATTGATATCGAAAAAGGAAAGAGGAATTTAAAATCCACACGTAGACCGATCGCATGTATATTGAGTTGACGCGTAGACCGACCGCACTCGGAAATAATCCACGCGTAGACCGACCGCGACCAGAGTTGTTCGACGCGTAGACCGATCGCATGTACATTGAGTTGACGCGTAGACCGATCGCACTCGGGAATAATCCACGCGTAGACCGACCGCGACCAGAGTTGTTCGACGCGTAGACCGATCGCTTTCTCGAAAAGTAAAAAAACATAACTTTCTTCTTATCGCATTAACGTGACAATCAATATCAAAACGTGGTTAAAAAATTTTTTTTCAAATAATTTTTTCATCGAAATGAAATAAATAAAACTTCATTTTTCGACCGTAGATCGACCGCTTTTTCTTGAAACCAAAAAAAAAAAAAAAAAAATTCGTTTGTAAAATAATAAGAACATTAAAATTATTCCAGGCGTAGACCGATCGGTTTTTCTGAAATTCGAAAAAAAAAAAAATTTTTTTCATGAAACGCGAAAACCATTTTGACCTAAAATTTATTCTAATAAATTGATGAAAAAAATTGGTATCGAAAAACGAAAGAGGATTTTAAAATCCACACGTAGACCGATCGCATGTACATTGAGTTTACGCGTAGACCGACCGCACTCGGGAATAATCCACGCGTAGACCGACCGCGACCAGGGTTGTTCGACGCGTAGACCGATCGCATGTACATTGGGTTGACGCGTAGACCGATCGCCCTCGGAAATAATCCACGCGTAGACCGACCGCGACCAGAGTTGTTCGACGCGTAGACCGATCGCATTCTCGAAAAGTAAAAGAACATAACTTTCTTCTTATCGCATTAACGCAACGATCAATATCAAAACGTGCTTAAAAATTTTTTTTTTTAAATTATTTTTCCATCGGAATAAAATGAATAAACCTTAAATTTTTACCCGTAGATCGACCTTTTTTTCTTGAACCCAAAAAAAAAAAAAAAAATTCGGTTGTAAAATAATAAGAACATTAAAATGATTCCAGGCGTAGACCGATCGGTTTTTTTGAAATTCGAAAATGAAGAAAAAAATTTTTCATGAAACGCGAAAAAAAATTTGACCTAAAATTTATTCTAATGAATTGATGAAAAAAATTGATATCGAAAAACGAAAGAGTAATTTGAAATCCACACGTAGACCGATCGCATGTATATTGAGTTGACGCGTAGACCGACCGCACTCGGAAATAATCCACGCGTAGACCGACCGCGACCAGAGTTGTTCGACGCGTAGACCGATCGCATGTACATTGAGTTGACGCGTAGACCGATCGCACTCGGGAATAATCCACGCGTAGACCGACCGCGACCAGAGTTGTTCGACGCGTAGACCGATCGCTTTCTCGAAAAGTAAAAAAACATAACTTTCTTCTTATCGCATTGACGTGACAATCAATATCAAAACGTGGTTAAAAAATTTTTTTTCAAATTATTTTTTCATCGAAATGAAATAAATAAACCTTCATTTTTCGACCGTAGATCGACCGCTTTTTCTTGAAACCAAAAAAAAAAAAAAAAAATTCGTTTGTAAAATAATAAGAACATTAAAATTATTCCAGGCGTAGACCGATCGGTTTTTCTGAAATTCGAAAATGAAGAAAAAAAATTTTCATGAAACGCGAAAAAAAATTTGACCTAAAATTTATTCTAATGGATTGATGAAAAAAATTGATATCGAAAAACGAAAGAGGAATTTAAAATCCACACGTAGACCGATCGCATGTACATTGAGTTGACGCGTAGACCGACCGCACTCGGGAATAATCCACGCGTAGACCGACCGCGACCAGAGTTGTTCGACGCGTAGACCGATCGCTTTCTCGAAAAGTAAAAAAACATAACTTTCTTCTTATCGCATTAACGTAACAATCAATATCTAAACGTGGTTAAAAAGTTTTTTTAAAAATTATTTTTTCATCGAAATGAAATAAATAAACCTTCATTTTTCGACCGTAGATCGACCGCTTTTTCTTGAAACCAAACAAAAAAAAAAAAAAATTCGTTTGTAAAATAATAAGAACATTAAAATTATTCCAGGCGTAGACCGATCGGTTTTTCTGAAATTCGAAAAAAAAAAAATTTCTTTCATGAAACGCGAAAACCATTTTGACCTAAAATTTATTCTAATAAATTAATGAAAAAAAATTGGTATCGAAAAACGAAAGAGGATTTTAAAATCCACACGTAGACCGATCGCGTGTACATTGAGTTTACGCGTAGACCGACCGCACTCGGGAATAATCCACGCGTAGACCGACCGCGACCAGAGTTGTTCGACGCGTAGACCGATCGCATGTACATTGGGTTGACGCGTAGACCGATCGCCCTCGGAAATAATCCACTCGTAGACCGACCGCGACCAGAGTTGTTCGACGCGTAGACCGATCGCATTCTCGAAAAGTAAAAGAACATAACTTTCTTCTTATCGCATTAACGTAACGATCAATATCGAAACGTGCTTAAAAATTTTTTTTTTTTAATTATTTTTCCATCGGAATGAAATGAATAAACCTTAAATTTTTACCCGTAGATCGACCTTTTTTTCTTGAACCCAAAAAAAAAAAAAAAAATTCGGTTGTAAAATAATAAGAACATTAAAATGATTCCAGGCGTAGACCGATCGGTTTTTTTGAAATTCGAAAATGAAGAAAAAATTTTTTCATGAAACGCGAAAAAAAATTTGACCTAAAATTTATTCTAATGAATTGATGAAAAAAATTGATATCGAAAAACGAAAGAGGAATTTAAAATCCACACGTAGACCGATCGCATGTATATTGAGTTGACGCGTAGACCGACCGCACTCGGAAATAATCCACGCGTAGACCGACCGCGACCAGAGTTGTTCGACGCGTAAACCGATCGCATGTACATTGAGTTGACGCGTAGACCGATCGCACTCGGGAATAATCCACGCGTAGACCGACCGCGACCAGAGTTGTTCGACGCGTAGACCGATCGCTTTCTCGAAAAGTAAAAAAACATAACTTTCTTCTTATCGCATTAACGTAACAATCAATATCAAAACGTGGTTAAAAAATTTTTTTTCAAATTATTTTTTCATCGAAATGAAATAAATAAACCTTCATTTTTCGACCGTAGATCGACCGCTTTTTCTTGAAACCAAAGAAAAAAAAAAAAAATTCGTTTGTAAAATAATAAGAACATTAAAATTATTCCAGGCGTAGACCGATCGGTTTTTCTGAAATTCGAAAAAAAAAAAAATTTCTTTCATGAAACGCGAAAACCATTTTGACCTAAAATTTATTCTAATAAATTGATAAAAAAAAATTGGTATCGAAAAACGAAAGAGGATTTTAAAATCCACACGTAGACCGATCGCATGTACATTGAGTTGACGCGTAGACCGACCGCACTCCGGAATAATCCACGCGTAGACCGACCGCAACCAGAGTTGTTCGACGCGTAGACCGATCGCATGTACATTGAGTTGACGCGTAGACCGATCGCCCTCGGAAATAATCCACGCGTAGACCGACCGCGACCAGAGTTGTTCGACGCGTAGACCGATCGCATTCTCGAAAAGTAAAAGAACATAACTTTCTTCTTATCGCATTAACGTAATAATCAATATCAAAACGTGCTTAAAAATTTTTTTTTTTAAATTATTTTCCATCGGAATGAAATGAATAAACCTTAAATTTTTACCCGTAGATCGACCTTTTTTTCTTGAACCCAAAAAAAAAAAAAAAATTCGGTTGTAAAATAATAAGAATATTAAAATGATTCCAGGCGTAGACCGATCGGTTTTTTTGAAATTCAAAAATGAAGAAAAAAATTTTTCATGAAACGCGAAAACCAATTTGACCTAAAATTTATTCTAATGAATTGATGAAAAAAATTGATATCGAAAAACGAAAGAGGAATTTAAAATCCACACGTAGACCGATCGCATGTATATTGAGTTGACGCGTAGACCGACCGCACTCGGAAATAATCCACGCGTAGACCGACCGCGACCAGAGTTGTTCGACGCGTAGACCGATCGCATGTACATTGAGTTGACGCGTAGACCGATCGCACTCGGGAATAATCCACGCGTAGACCGACCGCGACCAGAGTTGCTCGACGCGTAGACCGATCGCTTTTTCGAAGAGTAAAAGAAAATAACTTTCTTCTTATCGTATTAATGTAACAATCAATATCAAAACGTGGTTAAAAAATTTTTTTTTTCCAAATTGTTTTTTCATCGAAATGAAATAAATAAACCTTCATTTTTTACCCGTAGATCGACCGCTTTTTCTTGAAACCAAAAAAAAAAAAAAAATTTCGTTTGTAAAATAATAAGAACATGAAAATTATTCCAGGCGTAGACCGATCGGTTTTTCTGAAATTCGAAA
>CAXAQZ010000444.1:0-34698 GCA_963971145.1 Sussaba pulchella | reverse complement strand
CCACCACCACCACCACCGCCGCCACCGCCGCCGCCTCCACCACCACCACCACCACCACCACCTCCTCCTCCTCCATCATACCTTCCACCTGCACCACCACCCCCACCTCCACCCCCACCACCGCCCCCACCTCTACCCTCACCTCCGCCTCCACCTCCACCCCCACCTCCACCTCCACCGCCACCTCCCCCTCCTCCTCCGGCGTACCTACCACCTCCACCATCGCCTTCCCCCCCGCCATCTCCTTCTCCTCCTCCGATTTCGTACCGGCCATCGAATCCTCCTAGCCCTCCGCCGACTTTTGCACCTCAACCCCCGAGCATCTCAACACCGGCGCCAACCTATCTACCTCCATTTACATATCCTCAATATCAGACCTCATCGGCTTCGGCCGAAGCATCGAGTTCCTCGACAGCCTCTGGTACATCGTCGAGCTCAGCATCGAGTTCCTCATCGGCTTATGCCGAAGGGTCAAGTGGGTCATACTCGCCGTCAACGGCAATCCCGTCGAGCTACCCCTCGACGGCTGCAACTCCGGCGTACAATTATCCAACGCCCGGACCAACGGTGTTGATCCCGGCACCTCGGCCTTTTCCGAGCCCGTCTCCAAATTATCCGAGTCCTCCGCCTTCGCCGCCACCCCGACCTCAACCGACTTATCCGAGTCCGGCTCCTACACCGTCACCCCGACCTCAACCGAGTTACCAGAGTGCTCCTCCTGCACCGAGCTACAACTATCCGACACCTACCCCAGGTTAGTTTTTTCCGGCGACTTCGTAAACGTGCGAAACCGGCAATTCAATTAACCACTACGCCAGAGACTTTTTTTCGATCGAACACCCCACCAAGGGTCAATCCGACTCTGCACAAGCTGTGACTGTCCGCCATTGTGAATTTAACCTTGCGATCGGGTTGAAAAAAATCTCCAATATACTTTGAACGTTGTTGAATCAATTGATTTTGGTAAAAAGTGCGATTGCAATCATTTACATGGATTTGAGAATTCACGAAAAAAAAAACTTTTTTGAAAAACGTTTGCTCACAAGAATATGACAGGGTCAAAATGATCCTGTTTGTGGCGTAACGATTCATCTAGCTTCCAATAAATAACCTGCCCCGTAGAATTCTTTTGCCAATTTTTTATTAACTCTACGTTACGTTCCAGGTCCACCACCGCCACCGCCACCGCCGCCACCTCCGCCGCCACCCCGACCTCAACCGACTTATCCGAGTTACCCGAGTGCTCCTCCTGCACCGAGCTACAACTATCCGACACCTACCCCAGGTTAGTTTTTTCCGGCGACTTCGTAAACGTGCGAAACCGGCAATTTAATTAACCACTACGCCAGAGACTTTTTTTCGATCGAACACCCCACCAAGGGTCAATCCGATTCTGCACAAACTGTGACTGTCCGCCATTTTGAATTTAACTTTGCGATCGGGTTGGAAAAAATCTTCAATATACTTTGAACGTTGTTAAATCAATTGATTTTAGTAAAAAGTGCGATTGTAATCATTCACATGAATTTAAAAATTCACGAAAAAAAAACTTTTTTGAAAATCGTTTGCTTACAAGAATATGACAGGGTCAAAATGATCCTGTTTGTGGCGTAACGTTCTTCAAGCTTCCAATAAATAACCTAACCCTCGAATTCTTTTGCCAATTTTTTTTTAACTCTACGTTACGTTTCAGGTCCACCACCGCCACCGCCGCGACCGCGACCGCCACCCCCGCCCAGACCGCCCGCTCCGCCGCCGCGACCCCGGCCGCCACCACCACCGCCACCGCAGAACAGAAGATATCTACCGCCGCCCAGTCAACCGCCGGCCCAAAACAGAAGATATCTTCCGCCGTTTTGATGATGCTTCGTGCAAAGACGATTCGCAAATGCCACGAATCAAAATTATCGGTAATACCGATTGTCAACACTTGTACAGCAGACGGATCTCTCGAACTGTTCGAGAGGCGTCGTGACGACAGATAATCGATTCACCCATCAAATGGTTTATCATATTACACGAGAATAAAAGCAAATTCGAAGCCACATCGGGTCAATAATAATGTTTGTTTTTTTTTTATTTTTATTATTTTTTATTATTTCCACCTTATAATTAAGATTTACATACACTCGACGATATAATATATGCTATTGTACTAACGTGACTACAATCTGTATCACAGCAGGTATTTCAGGTAGACATTCGCAATGTCAGTCTCTCGGTAGCTCAACGACTATACAACGATAGTATATTTATTACGTGCACTAAACGATTTATATCAGACGCGGTTGATCCAACATAAAAAAAAAAAAATAAAAAAAAATTACTCGAATTCCCGTCGATTTTTCGAACAATTCGGGTTATCAATTTACGTCGGGAATCATTCGATAAAACCGTTGTACTTTATGCACGAGTGTTAGAGCGATTGCTGATTTATAGGTGCGTGTGAAACAGTGTTTTTAACATAAAACGATATGTTAAACATGAATCATGTTTAGTAACAGCACAGTTTTAGTAATGAACCGTATTCCACGTGTTAGCATGTTAACATCTAACAGGGACAGGTTTTTTATTTCATTAAGAGTATAATCTGAGTCGCTGCTACAACAAAACTTCCGCAATCGCGCGATTTTTCAAAATAATAAAAATACAAAACAAAAAGAAATATATTCGAAAGTTTGTAAAGTGCTGCAGAAGGAAATATATCGCGGGCCAAAAAATATATTTCCAAATTTTCTGAAGCACTGATTAGCGTTATGGCCGAGTGGTAAAAGTATTTGGATTATTTTAGACCATCGTTACGAAATATTCGTCTTAGATGCGGGCCAGATGGTTTGATTTGGAGCTTGCAACATTTTTTTTTATGGAGATAAGCTTGACGTATGCCCCAGAATTATTGCATTTTTTTTTTTTGAGTTGTAATTCGAATTAAATTTTCGTGAAAGAATCGAAGGGAATTTCCAGAGGTGGAAGGTTTTTTTTTAATTAGAAATTGTTGTGAATGTCGATTAATTATTCGTAGCTACGGTTTAAATTTGGACAAATTATTTTGCCACTCGGATTTAACGCAAGCACGGACAGGAGCTAATATTTGTTCGTACGCCGACAACCACTGGACAAATTTAGCTCCTAAAATTTTTGTTTTTTTTTAAATTTCGCGCGATTGTAGAGTAATGTTCTTCCTCTCTCTCTCTCTCTCTCTCTCTCTCTCTCTCTCTCTCTCTCTCTCTCTCTCCCTTTCTCCATCTCTTTCGCTCTTCCGTTTTTTCGCCCCTCGACTGTACAAAATTAATTTCCCTGATTTCGAGCGAATATCACAATTTTCCGTAGTTTCGATAAACGATATCATAAATATATACTCGGCTTATAAGATATTAAATAATTAATATATATGTACATCCCGAAAAAAAAAACTAAGATCGGTGGAGTTAAATACGACGAATCGTAATTTCGTAATAAATCATAGAAATAAAAAACGTGTCAATCGCTTCGAAAAATATACAAATACGAAAAAAAAAAGAAAAAAAAATAACAATCATCGTAATTATTACTCGTATAAATTTAAGCTCGATTGAATCTCGGATATCATTTATCATTCTTCCCCGCTCTCCGTCAATTTGTCGAGACAGTCGTAAGACTTTGACTGGCCAAGAAACCTGCAACAGAAATAAATAAACAATTTCATTAAAATCATTTCGCAATGTTTCGTAATCATAAAATACAAAAATATTCAACGAAAGATATTAATCTTATCTACCATTAAATCTCATGTTATTATTAAATTACTATTATAGATCATTAGTTAGCCAACGAAATAATTAACAACATTTCCCGCAGCCATTTCCCAAAAAACAGTCCACAAAATAAATATTCGAGTAAAAAATATTTAAGTTTAAAAAAAATTATTAGCAGCAATATTAAATAATAAATAATATAATATAATAATATAATTATAATATAATAATATACAATAATAATAATAATAATTATTATTATTATATTATTATTATTATTATATTATTATTATTATATATTATAATGATCAAAAAATAAAAAAAATAAATAAATAACTTGTTGGCGCGGGAAAAAATTATAAAAAAAATGGTTAATAAAAGCAAAGCGTTAAAACTAACCCATGGCGTTAAATCTGTTATTTCACGCGTGTATTTAACGTTTTGGTTGTCAACCGTTTATGCGTGGGATCCCGTCGTCCTACGTGTAGTATCAATTTTCCGGGTTTGGCAGCTTTGAAATATTGCAAAGCTTTAGCATGTGTAAGACCGTCCATGGTCTGTCCATTGATGGCAAAAATTTCGTCACCCGGTCTGAGTGTGCCTTCCTCGGCAGCTTGTCCACCTTCCATAACGTCCTTCACGAATATTCCCATACTGCCTTTGTTGCTGTCCGAACCACCGACGATGGAAAAACCCAATTTTTTCGTCGTACCTTTTTCCAAAATAATCGTCAACAAATCAACCGATAGACTTCCGGTTCTTCCGGGTCTCATCGCCGGCATCGAATTTCTTTTTCGCATTACTTGAAATTTTTTCATTCCCGTGATTTTTGATTTTCCATCCATTTCCATCTCGCCAATCGGCATTGCGTGCATGGACACGCTTTTACCGTCTTTCGTCAATGCACCGACTATGCGACAATTTTTTTTCATCGATTCATCGTCTTCCATACGACGAGAATTTTCGGAATTGTCGATTCGACGATTCAGAGAAGATTCTTCGAGAGTCCAAACGGCATTGTCGCTCGTCGTTCTCGTAATCGGTTCGCCCCAAGTATCTCCGAGTTCACCGTCGAAATTAAACGTCGGTTCTCGGGCAATTTGCAATTCAACCGTTCCCGAACAATTTTTCAATGCCAAACGTGCTTCGATCATCGACATTCCGCGCAAACGACGTCCGGAAACTCTCACGACTTCGTCACCAACGCGAATTAATTTTGATTTCGCTGCTTCGCCATTTTTATCGAGTTTCGATACAACGTAATAAGGCCTCACAGCTTCGCATTTGTCCACCGATATACCGAGATTACCGTATTTCGAAATTGTAAGTTTCATGGTTTTTAATTCACGACGTACAAGATTTTTCGTTGACGCCGATGGCGTCGAAGGTGCGACGAAATTTTGTTCCACAACCGGACGTTTCGTCGGATTAACGATTACTCCGTCGTTCTCGTCGAATCCCAATTTCGATCGTGATCTTTTCGGACTGTAATAATTAACGTAATTAACGTTACTCGTCGTTGAACGAATTTTCGTGGCCGGTGGACTGTCTTTGCTCGGCGATGCGGCGTTTTCCAATAAATTCAATACACTCGCGTTCGAAATTTTACGTCCTTTCGTCGATATCGAGGTTTTTTTGTCTTTTTGAAAATTTTGTAGACGCAAACGTTGAGCCAATGACATTGAATCGACGCTCGTCGTTGGATTTGTACGTTTCGTCGGAGTTTTTTCGATTTTTTTTGGATCGATTGAATCATTTTTTATGGGGCATCGCGTTGGAGTGGATTTTGTTGTATTGGAATTTAAGGCGGGTTGTTCGATTATTTTTTCAACGTTTCTGGATGGAAAATTGTGATTGAAACGATAACTCGTGAAATCGGAAAATGTTTCGTCGTCGCAACTGTCGGTGTCGTCGTCGTTGTCGTCGTTGACGTCGTCGTCGTCGGACATCAAAGTCGTGTCAGTTCGTACGGAACCGTCGAACGTGCTGTCGGCATCGTTTAAGCTTGCGTTGCAAGGTTCGACGATTTTGCGATTTTGAATCGTTGACGAGGGAATTTTCGTCGGAGGTATTTCCGGTAATGACAAATCGATGCCCTGATAATCGTCCGAGGTTATGGAGAAGCTGCGACGTTTGAGCATCGAAGGTATGGCTTGCTCGCTGTCCGGTGAATCCGCACCGGCTCTGGTGCTGTCCGAATCATAACCGCTCTCGTCGCAACCCAAACGCATCGTGAACATGAGATCTTCCAAACCCGAACCCATGAACGATCTACGCTGTTCCGTTCTGGAAAAATCGAAAGGGAAATTTGAATTTATTGGGGAAATTTCGCGATCGTCTAATTATTTCGGGCGACGATTTTTTTGGGATCGAACGTTTTTATGGATTTGTGAAATTTTATCGCGGTTATTATTGTTATTGAACCTTGTATTTATTTATTTAGTTATTTACTTATTTAGTTATTTATTTATTTAGTTATTTAGTTATTGAGTTATTTATTTATTTAGTTATTTAGTTATTTATTTATTCAATTATTCTTTTATTTATTTATTCAATTATTCCTTCATTTATTTATTTAATTATTCTTTTATTTATTTATTCAATTATTGTTTCATTTATTTATTAAATTATTCTTTCATTTATTTATTCAATTATTCTTTTATTTATTTATTTAATTATTCTTTTATTTATTTATTCAATTATTCTTTCATTCATTTATTGAATTATTCTTTTATTTATCGAAAAAATTTCTTCATTCTAATTTTTCAAACTTTTTAAAAAACAAATAATACGAAAAAAAAATAGAAAAAATAATAAGTTCCAAAAAGTAAATTGAAATGAAATGTAAGAGTTGATATTTAAAGAGAAAATATTTTTCATATACCTCAAAATTAGAATTCATTGAAATCTCTTATTTAAATGTACGAAAAAATTAATTGGAAAAAAGAATCAATAAAAAAAATTGGAAAAAAAAGACTTAAAAGGCCTAAATATCCCCGATAAAATGTTTTTCCCGAAGTACCAATGAAATCGGTAGAAAATTCAATTCATTATTGCAATTAAAAAGGTATTTTTCATTCTAATTAGAAGTTTTTCGTATTCCCAAAGAATTTTAAGTCCAATAATGCTTCATATATATTTTTTTTGTTCACAGAGATATCTCCTAAAATCAAAACTGACCTTTCGTTATCGCCTCTAGTGTTGAACAAATTTCTCTTGACGCTGGGTCTGCCAGCATCGAGATTTCTCGTCGAAGCTTCGTTCTTGTTCGCGTTAACGTTGCCATTGGCGTTTCCATCGTCCTCCGTGGAATTCGCATTGTTCTGAAGAACATTTTGCACCTTGTCCAACGTTTTTCGAGCGTAAGACATGCCCTCGGCCGTCTTGAGAATCTCCTGATTCTTCAGTATGTAATCGAAAACTCGTTGTTGCTCCTGAAAACTCTGAATGCTCTCGCTTATCTGTTTTTTCTTCTCGTTGAGACGTTCCGTTCGACAATCACCGGTGGACAATCGAAAAACGTTTCTCAAAGCTCCCTCGCTCAAAGCTTTGTCCATCTTGTAATGACTCAAAATCGCAACGTCGTCCTCTTCCTCGATGGTCAAGTTTTTCGCCGCGATTTCGGTGTTTCCGTGGTCGTTGCACGGGCGATCGTTCGCTCTGAATAAATTTCGCAGAGATTCGACCCTTGATATTCGTTTTGGCTTCGTGAGACTCGCTGCTAACGATTCGTCCGGCCGACACTAGAAGAAAAAAAAATATAATTGTAGTAAATTGTAATTGCAATAAATATAATTATTCGATCTATTATGAGATTAAATAATTGAAACGAACAAAATAAATACGAGTATTGCAAGAAAATATTTGAAAAATGAGAAAATGAATCATTAAAAATGGACTGAATAAATTCAAATGTTTGAATAAATCTGTAAAATATAAATAATAACAATAAATGAAATAAGTTATAAGAAATAAGAATATATAAGAAAAAAATATATAAGAAATCGAAAGATTATGATTTGAAACGATATAAGATTAGATGGAAAAATATATAAAATACAAGTGATTACATGTACCCTTGCTTACTTAATTGTATTTATGATTATTATTGTATATATCGTTGATATTATTCGAAATATAAATTATATTTCACTATAATATTGAATTATTATTATATTATCGTTAGGATATTCTACATTTTTTATTCGTTTACTCATGAAATGAATTTTTTTATAAATTGGAGAAAGGAAATGTAATATAGGTAAATATTTTCAGACAAATTGAACGAATCCACGAATTTGATAAATTTTTCAGCTGTCGAAGAAATAATTGAATGCATTTGTTTTTTATCTTGCAATTCTCACCTTTTCCTTGTCTTCGTTGGTGCCGCCAAGACTTTTTCTGTTCGGACTCCATCGTCGTCTTCTCCCCGACACCGATAGCAATTCCGTGCTTTCCGATCTCTTCAGTTGGTCCCATCTTCTTCCAACTTTTCTCCCCCAAGTCGAGATACCTATAAAAAAAAAAAAACAATTTACAAAATGTCTCATTAATTCTGAATAAAATCGCTATCAGCCCTCGATATTCAATTATTTTTTCGTTTCTACAATATTAATTGTTCATTGTATCAACAACTGTTCCCATTTTACATATCACGGCTATAAATATATAAATATATAAATATATATATAGATATGTATATTTAAAGCTGCTATAATCAATGACTAATCGTCGGCCGATAGAAACTGGCGCCAGTCTATTATCTCCCCGCGCTCAGCTCGTCATTTCCTTTTCCCGGAGATTCGCGCAATTTTTTCTCGAACAATGAAAACTCGCGAGCCGCCACCGCCACGTGGCGACGCGGTCTTTATCAGTTATTTCAAAGGTCGTTGCGTCTCGTACCTTTGCGTGCGGAAAACGATGATGACGTTGACTGCAGCGCGTTGTCGATTGCGACGTCTGCGTCATTTTTCGCCTTGTTGTCACAATGTTCTTCGTTCGATTGTGGTATCGCTGTTTCGCGAACTGCTTCTGCGTTCTCGGCCAAGGTTTTCGATACGGCGACGTCCTGTGAAAGTGGCGTGGCCGATACCAGCTGAGGACTCGTGCTTGGTCTTTTGAAAAGTCGCATCTTGTCCAATCTGTTGACATAATGAATTGATTTATTAATTTAGTTGCAATTATTATTGTTTTCATTATTATCATTGTTTTTATTATTATTATTATTATTATTATTATTATTATTATTATTATTATTATTATTATTATTATTATTATTATTATTATTATTATTATTATTATTATTATTATTATTATTATTATTATTATTATTGTAATTATTATTTTTATTATTATTATTATTATTATTATTATTATTATTATTATTATTATTATCATTATTGTTTTTGTTGGTTTCCGTTTGTTGTTTGTTGGACCATGCTTCATTACTTTTCAATAGTATTATTTATCATAGTCCAATAACAAAAGAAAAACTATCGAATTTTCTCCCAGTTGAATTCCCAAAGAACTGGCTGGCTGGTTGATTCCAGTTGTTTCCTGAAAGATTTTTTATTTTCACATCTTATAATATAAATCTAAATGAAGCTTATGTTGCATATGAATTTTATTATTAATAGCTTATTTCAATAAAATATTTCGAAGTTCGATCAACAGTAATTTATTTAGAATCAATGATGTGTTAAGAATTCTCGAAAAATGTTGATTACTTCACGAAGTGTCAATTTGTTGGATAATAATTTTATTTCTCACTAAAAATTCTTTTAAAAAATGCGATTATTATATTCTTATCGTTATAGCTATAACTATCGCCATTCCTAGCGTATCCATCAACGACGAGTGAAAAATAATGGAATAAATTGGTCGAATTGTGATAAATTGAATCGAACAGATTGCTCGTTGAATGATTTTATGATTGCGAATGGAGTTGCGTACGAAAGTGCATTTCACGATTGGTATTTCACGCGTCAGCGTGGAATCAAACGCGTGGTTGCGTAAAAAAAAAAAAACGAATGAAAATTCCACGAGCGAACGTATCGATTATAATCGTTCGTTAGCGAGTCCATTCCGAGTCCGGGGGGTTAACGATGAGAGGCGTAAATTTACGCGATAAATAAATCATAGACCCCGGCATGGTGAAACGCAAGCGTGAGATCGAGCTTCCTTGAGAAGGTTGAGACCTCAATGTATCGGAGGGAGAGTGCTTCGCGAGGTCCGATCTTGTATACCTACGCAAAACCATGCATTTACAGATGTACATACACGTAAGTGTGTATACAGATGTATTTACGCGTATACAAGGTGGTCCATTCAAGTTAGCACAGCAAAATATCTCGAGCATTTATGATTCGTTCCTCCATACTCTCTGGAGTAGTTGGTATCACGCTGTGAGCTTTTTCTTTGAGTTAGCCCCTTAAAAAACATCAAGACTTGTTAGATCTGGCGAACTACCAAGCCAATATACAGGTCCGTCAATTAATAAAATATTTCATTAATATTAAAAATATCTCGATAAATTCGTATCGTAGTAAAAACAATTTACGATAAAAACTTTTTATTTTATTTTTTTCAATAAGATAAAAATCTATGAAAAAAGTACACAGTCCCATAAAAAGAATAATAACACCTTAAAGACCTTATAAGCGTTTACCAAATGAAAAGGTACGATAGAACAATGTGAAACTGTCGTTGCGAACATTTTTATCTCCAAGATATTTTGTTTATAAAAATATTCTGCTGCGCCCAACTTGAATGAATCGACCTGTGTAATTTCCCGATGGGTGGAACACAAGCTCGCCACTGGATCGCCGATGGAATAAAAACCGAGAGATTACTTTCTAGACATTCCGTCGAAGATTTAGCAAGAAGCTTCGTGCAACGCGATCCCAGCGTTTGCTCGACAAGCACCGGTCCATTGAGAAGAAGAAATAATCTACTCGGTCTTTCACTATTCGATCCGGAGTCACCGGTTTTACAGAGAAATTGTGCCGGACGCGGGACGCTCGCGCGTACTGGATCACCGATTTAATTGGATTTTATCGAACGCCATTGATACATCCTGCCGTCGAGCACGGATTATAACGTGGCTCAGGATTTTTCTTTTAAACTCTCTCGTGAGGGAATTTCGATTTACATCGCTTGTGAGATGGGAAATATTCATTAACGAGCTCATAGAACGGATTGATTTTTTTGATTTATCTATCGAGTATCCGATCGAATAGAAAAAAATAATTATTATCATACTAATATGTGTCATATAATTATTGTATGGAAGATTATAATCTAATAATAATAATAATAATAATAATAATAATAATAATAATAATAATAATAATATTCATTTAGTATTATTATAATTATTCCTTTCTAAATATTTTATCCATATATATAATATAATTATAATAGGTATAAGACACTACATTATAATCTAATAACCTAAATAATATTTATTCAATATTAAATTAGTATCATTACTATTATTATTATTTTTAATATTTATTATTTTATTTCATTATTTATTATTATTATTATTTTTTTTAATTTTGTTTTTTATTTTTATTCAGAGAAATAAAAAAATGGCTAAGATTTGGATTTGAGGAAAAAAAATGAATGTTCGATTGGCAAATCAGCCGAGACTTTCAGGAAGTGTAATTGTTCCGTCATCGCATGCTTTCGATTATATATATGCATCATATATACGTATCTGTGAAACTGTACACAGTGCAGAAGCCGATCGATCTAACCGAGGCCCCGGGGGCGATCGAAGATCGTTCCGAGCACGCACAACTTCCTTCTTCGTTCGATAGGGAAGAACCAGCCGCAGGAGAGATTCGAAAAAAATACGTTTGAAGAATAAGAAGAAAAAAGGGAAAAGTCGCCCGACGGCCTTCGTGCTCGAGACGCGATCCAGGACTCGCCGTCTGTTACCACTCATACTATACACATATCTTTATCGCAGCCCTGCTACCGTCCGAGCCCTATTTCTCGCATCTCACGTCCTTCTCCACCTGAATCACGGCTTCTGACTATGCATGTGTCTAGCATTCGGGGACCAATGTATCCAGTGGTTCCACAAAGAAGATCACGGATTCGAGAGAAATTAGTGTTATTCATTATTTCGCGATAATAAACACAAATGAAAATGATATGACTAAAGAAGATATTCGTTCTCAAATGATTTCAACAAATTATAGTTATTTTCATACCAATCGTATTTTATAAAAAATTATTAAAATACCATCGGTAGTGCAATAATAAGTAGAGTAATCTAGTCATTAGTAGAGTCGCTTTATTGATTTTTTGTTGAAATAGTGGAATAATTTTTCTAAATAATGTACTTTAACTGTCATAATTAGAATAATGTTAATGATAATTATTGTTATTATCATTACCATTATTAGAATAATGATAGTAAAACGACACCATGAAAATAATATTAATAATAATAATTATTATTATTACTATCATCATGATGATGATATCAAAACTATTTCATTAAAATCATATCAATAATAATCGTTCTTAACATCATTACTACAATAATAATAATATCAATTTTATTATTACTATTAGTATTGTCATTATAATTATAATGACAGTAAAACTTTATCACTCATAAAAATTATTCCAGTATTCCGATTCAACATAGATTTTTTTTCGCAGCCATTAAATATTTAACGTTGGACAAATGTCCGCGAAATAATGAATTTCAAAATGTATAAATAGATTCGGTTGGTATATAATTGTCGTGACTCACCGAGATAAATTTAGAATGGGTGGGGTAGGGAAATTCTTGTACATCGCGCCACCCGGTACGTTTACACACACACACACAGTCACACACACACACGCGCGCATAGATGGGACTCGGTCTGGACTAACCGTCGGGGTCCGCGGAGAACGTTACGGAGAAGACGGCGAACCCCGAGCGAGACACATGAGACCGCGAACGTTTGTACGAAGTCTGTAACAGGGCGAGAAGCTAACCCGGGATAAAAGTTTCGCGAGACCCGAGCGAGCAGATACACACCAGACTGGCTCCGGTCTCGCTGGGCTAACCTCCTGCCCACGTGTATTCCGACCTGAGGCCGTATAAGCGCATATCGCTTACACCACCTACGGCCCCGAAGTGCACCGGCAAGCAATGCACGGCGTGGTTGGTGGACTTTTTTTTTTTTTTTTGCACGCGAAATTTACGCCCCACAGCAGCAACAGCAGCGGTAGCGCAGGGGAAACAACGTCAACGAGAAGTCGCAACGAGGATCGTCGAAAGACGTGAAAATCACGTCCGACTTGACCGTCACGTTCGAAGAAAACGTATTGATTGGAGGAAGATGCATGGGATTCGAGTTAATCGATAGAAGTTAGATTTTTCGTATTATTTTGGCGATTAATTGAAAATAGGGTGGAAGATTGTTCGCGTAAAATATTTTTTTGTGGTAATTGTTTCGTATTTTATCGATGAAGACGGTTTTTCATGAAAACGAAGTATTGAGAGATAAGTTGGAATAATTTTTTTTTTGTTTTTTGTTGAGGAATCGAATTATCAGAACGTCAATGACTTAGAATGATTATTTCGTTAATGAGGTATGATTTAGGTTATTTGTATATTGTGCGATAGCACGTTAATCTCTATTAGAATCTATAGAGATAAATTAAACCATGAAAAAAACGTAAGTTCTCATCGAAAGATATTATATTGTTTGATTTTGTCCATATTGATTGATTAGATTATCGTAATTCTTTATCAGTTCGAAACTTTTATATTATTCAATTTTTTTTCAAATTCATTGATGAGACTATCATCATTTCACCTCAATTCTACATATTTATATCATTCACATTCTTCAAATTTTTTCATTATTCATTCATTGATTAGACTATCATATCTTTCCATCCATCCGGCATATTTACATTAATCCACCTCGCGACAATTTCGACGATTGAAAAATGTATTTGAAAAAAAAAAAAACCTTCCACCACGATTCTGACACAATTCATAAGCTCACAGACGAACACACACATTCACGTGTAAGTTACGATGGATAATTCAACTAAACTACGAGCAAGCCAGTTACTCGAAGTAACTGTAATGCACCTCGCATCACCTATGATCCTGCGAACCGTTACTCCGGAGTGGGTGAGCTATCATCAGTGGCCCTGCGGCTATGGTTGGAGCACCCGGAGTCCGTTGCAAACACCGCACACACACACACACACACACGTACACACAAATTCTCGCCAATCTAGTGCAAATAGATAAACAACAACGCGCCAATGGACCGCCATCCGTTTCCTTCGTACGATCGAAGGAAATAAAAGAAAAAAAAATACAACGTGCAAAGTGCGTTTATCCCGTGTAATCGAAAGTCCAACAACGGAAATAACGTCAACCGGAAGTTCGGGCTTCCGTTCGTCGCGACATTAGCGCGGACGGACTATTCACGTTGGCGCTTCGACCGAGCGCACACCCCGCAGCTTCTATTCTCGGACTATCGTCGCGCGCGCCACAAACATGAGACACACGCGGTAGACGCAAAAAAAAAATAAAAAATGGAAAGATAAAAAGATATAAAGTTATTTTTTTTTAAACTGAGGACTGAGAAACGACGCCCCACGAGCCAAACTCAGGCCGGAAGTTCGAAGAAAGGTTCGCGCAGTCATCAGAACACACACGAGTCAGCTGTCTTCTAATTTCACCTCCTTAATGTCCCTCGGAGTCATTTCGAATTCTACTTGGAAAAAAAATTTATTTATAGCCGACGAAATTCTTATGGACGTTGGAAGTAGCTGAAGAACTTTTTCTTTAAATTGGCAATTACTTGGTCTTGCGCAAAAATGAGTGGAAATTATTTGAACGTATTTTGATACTTTTTGTTTATTTAATGAAAAGAAAAGAAATACAGGAAGATTATAGGAGAGAATGATTTAGACGGCTTCTTCTATTGGGATTTTGTGTTTGTTTTGTTGTTGTTTTTTAGTAACGATTGTGAAAACGATGTTTTATGTTTGTAATGATTGTTTTGATAAGACGTTGATTTAAGTCGGTCATGCGAGGCATAATAATTACCGTTCAAAGAACCCCCTCGCTGAAAACGGGGTCAATCGTGCAAAAAAAAGAATCCTCTTTCCTCCACCCCCACCCTATACTTCCACAGTCCTTTTCTCCCCGCTTATTTATCTCTTACATTTTTTTTCCAGCCGGTCGAAAGTGTTCGATATCGCTTTAAAAATAAATAACTCCCGTTTTCAGCCCGGGAGTTAAAAATGAAAGATACTAAAACGAAAAAGAAAAACGTTGAAAGCCGATCGAATTTGTGTCAGGATCTCAGCTCCATAGGGAGCCGTATTGTAAAATACATGCCTCGGCTCGTCGATGCCGAGAGCTGCTCCCGCTTCGGGTTTTACTTTCTATATTGAAACGCTCGATGAGAGAATCGTAGCGGGGAGATAAGCGTCGAACACGCTGCTAATGTCGACACGAGATTCACGATTTGGACATGGGCACAGGCACGGCCGACATAAATTATTTATTCGTGGTCAAAAAGTGGTTTGAATTCTTGCTGATCTTTATGGTTTTTCATCTGCAATAAAAATCTTTTTAATACGCAGTCGGTTTCGACATGAAGATGTATAACTTTTTTGCTTATCAGTTTTCACATTGGATTAGTTATCGGATTGGTTAACAATTTTTTTCATCACAAACGTCAAGATTGAAAAATTGAAAGAAGTAATTTTTTCGTTTCAACATTTTTTCTGAATCTATCGAGGACGTGAAAAATTATCAAAATTAGTTAATGAAAGGAAAAAAAGCAGCCTTCGAGTCTTGAAGGTGATAGATTATGAGGTAATTTTATTTCTCTCATGATTGTCTCGTTCTAATTTAATTACCATTGATGCCACGATTATTATAAGCTTTCTTTATTTGGGGAACGTTAATCGATGTGAGTCATCAAATGTTTATATCGGTTCTTCAATCTCGTCTTCCGTATTTCTCGAAAATTTAAATCCCATTTTTTTCGTTTAATAATCACCGCAACGATATCGCGTGCCCGTAACCGAATTTCCGATGCGAGACGAGTCGGATAAACACACAAACGTAATCCTTGATGCGTGTGATCCAGTTACGCGTTTCCACGTCTATGTAATTTTTGCGAGTAACGACGGCAAGGCAATTCTCGTACTTCGAGTCGACGTTTGGTCGTTTAAGTACAGTCTGTGTCCGTACCGGGTTTTTCCGGGCCTATATTCGTATTTTGTTTTCCAGATGGAATCTTATGGGCTTCTCTCTGAGGATAACAATTCTTCCAAATCTAACTCGAATCGCTCTTCGGATTGCTTCTAAATGAAAATTACTAAAATAAATAATTTTCGCCTTGCAATTATTATTTTTCCCTCATTTGTCTTATATATTCATAATTTTTCAACATAATAAAAATCATTTTTTATTCTATAGTGCTCTATCGTTGCAATATTTGAAATAAATATAACGTCTCGTTAATCAAATAAATATTATTTCAAAATAAACTTGCTTCCGTTAAGAAGCCCATGGGCTTCTATTTAGGTACATCAGAAAGAAAAGCCATAAAATTGCAAAAACCAATTGCCAAGCCCATGCTCTTCTCATCGGAAAACCCCGGTAAGAACCAATAAAATTAAAAGAGCGCGCGCAAAAATCCGCCACTGCGATTGGCTAAGGCCGACGCCCGGCGTTGGTTAACCCAGCCTCTAGCCAATCTCGTCTACGAATATTCGCGCATGCGCTTTGATCTCATCCCCCATTCGCTGAACGTTCACGCGGCGAATTCAAACCCACAAAGCACGATTTATTTCTCTAGAAGAGAAATAGCCCATCAGTTACGTACCTCGACGTAACACGAGAGATAGATAATAAAAGATCGGATCCGGAGGATGTTCGCTCTACATGGACTGAAATTGCACGCTCCGATTAGCTGATTCTCCAAAAGACCTCGGAATTACGATACTCTTCTCTCAAACGTGAAACACAGCGCAGGCACGAAACCTTCGTCATTCGCACAAACGATTGTAAATGCTGAGCTAGCGTAACAATCCTTTTGCTACCTGGTACATCGTAGCCTCGTCGCAAACTTCTCGATTCCACCTGGAAATTTCCACTGCCTTCCACCTGCCACGTTTATCCGTGAAAACAAAATCGTTGAACGAAGAATAAATTATAAATTTATTTATCCGTTCATTTTTTATTTATTTTTTTACTAATTTAATAGAAATCTCACTTCATCGATCGAATTTTTACAGAAATTCAAATACATTAACGCAGTTAACCAATAATGGTATTATTTTTAGTGTGTATCAAAACGGCCAATGACTGTGACTTTGGACTTTGCGAGAAGGAATTATCGTTGAAATAAAATTCAGAACGTGAGTCATCGACATCGGTGGCAATTATGCACAGAAGTCTCGACTTTCAGCGGGTTTGTCGAAGTCGGTTGCTACGATGCACCAAGGTCTGGCTCTTTGTGCGAGAGCTTCTGGTGGACGAGTCGTCGTTGGGCATTAAAAAAAATATACGTACAAGCGTTACCGCAAGCGAATTTAACCGATATAAAAGTGAACCTTCGGTAATTCCGAATATGGTGCTGCCGAAAATGTTCCAAGGACTTCGAACTCTCGAACGACCGAACCAAATTTGGTTAAATGAGACGGATTATTCATTTGCACGTTTATTCCGAGCGAAACAATTCAGCAGACTATTTTTAAACGTTGGTGTATTTAAAGGAAAAACGGAGCTCTTATCAGAGACTTGAAATTTAGGATAGTAATTTAGCAAGAATACGTAATATAAAAAAATAATATTATTATAGAATTAAAGAGGGGGCAAAAATTGGGTACTCGAGTTTTTTTCTCCAATTTTATATTTATTTTTTTTATTTCGGAAACTACCGGACCTAAAATTTGAAAAAAAATCATGGAATATATCGCCTTACTCGGAGCTTACAAGAAAATTACAAAAATGGCCGCCCTAGGTCTTATTAATTTCTAGAAATTAATTATAAAAAATACAGCACGAAACTCTCCGCGCGCAAGTCAAGATCGCACTTGACCTTTTCTTTTTTTTTTTTCAAACGCTCGTACGGATTTTTTTCCCACGCATCTCACGTCATACTCTCGCATTTGACATTCCCATTTATCTCCGCATCGAACCGTTTCGCCCTTCGCGCAGAATTTTCGCCAACAACGACGTTTATTCCCCAAAATCTTTCATTCTCCACGAAAATACTTCTCGAAAGGCAAACGTTCCTACCTGAGTCTCTCACGATGATTCGACTCTATTCCGTCTTTCATTGTGGCTTCGACCCTGCGTACAGCGGCCGAGCTTTACAACTCCGGGTCCTCGTCGCAAGGCCCGGTTGCTGGGCAAAAGGGAAGAAGAAGAGCGTGGGAGAGTCGTCGATCCGAAAAACTTCCAAAGACTATGATTCGTGAAATTTCTTCGTTTTCATTGCATTTTTTTTTTTTTTTCTTTTTTTTTCGGCAGGTCGGTAGAACCGAGCTGTGCGGGTAGAACCAGCGGGACAATCGACATCTGCCCGAACGTTTGTTCGGAAGCGCGCGAGGGAGCCAGTGGGATCCCATCGGGCAGGTTCCCATGGGCGCACGGACGGAACAGGTATGCCCGGCACTGTGGGGCTGAATGGGGCTCGCTGCTCGTCCTATATAAATACATGCATACATATATATAGAAAGATGTATATAGTATGTATGTATGTAGCATTTGACAGCATATGTATAAGTATAAATACGTATACATTTGAATATGCCAACCGTAAGGACGACCGTCTTCACTGCCCTTTACGCATTTAAATACTATATGCATATATACATCTACCTATGTACATATAAATATATGTATATGGGGCAGGTCGCCTCGATTCGGACGGGTCAAAACCCTCACATTTTCAGAAATAGACGGCAATTTTTTTTTTTTTCAGTATGTGGTAACCCAAAAAGATCTTTTGATTTCTTCCAAAATGTTCCATCAACCCCTCCTTGTTAACAAAATGTGTTTAATTAAAAATTAGAGAAATCAGGCCTTCGGATATTTTTTGAATTAACGGATTTTGCTGCTTGTATCCGGTGTTTGAAAAATGAAGTTACTGTATAATTTCAGAATAGCATCTTCGTCGCTAATATTTATAAGTATGATATATAATATGATATGCAAATTTCAAAAAATTTATATTCAACCCGGAAAAATGAAGATATCGATTTTGTCGTAAAAATCATTTATTTTGCAATTGTTTTAACTAATTTTCATAGTTTCGAAGTTTAAAAATTTAAGGAAAAAATGTTAGTAATGAAGATGCCATACTGAAGTTATCCTGGAACTCCATTCCTTCAAATACAGAACCCAAGAAAAACAATTCAGAAAATTTCCGAATGTCTAATTTCTTCAATTTAAAACATTTCTTTCATTTTTTGGGGGGCAGGGCTTGGTGGGAAAATTTAGGAAAAAATGAGAGATGTTTTTGGGTCACCCCAAGCTAAAGAAAAAGTTGATGACTGTTTCTGAAAATGAGAGGGCTTTGGCCCGTTCGAATTGCAGCGTCCTGCCCCATATATATGTATGCGTACATATGAATATGGAGCATATATACAGAAAAATACACGCATGTATTTATATATATATATATAAATACAGTATTTGAAAGCATAAAGGGCAGTCGAGACGGTCGTCCCTACGGTTGGTCAGGTGTGCCTACGAGGCTTATTTTTTCCCTTCGGCTTCCGACCACCCCCCCCCCCCCCCCCCTTCGTCGACCCCACCCTGTACGGCGTAATTTTTCGGCCCCAACCTCGTCCACTTTTCTCCGTGCATCGTCCCTTTCTGCACTACCGAATTTCCTTGTAATTAAATAGATGCCATCGAAAGGGTACGACGACACGCAAGCTTCACTCTGTACGTAAAATTTCGTACCCATTGTTACCATTGCAGGTAAACACACCTTTCCCCCCCGTCAACCGCACCCGAATTGTCTCGCTTTTGTCGTCTTCCGTGTGTTGTTTCGGTTTTACAAATTACACTTCGACAAATCATTATTATAATTTTTTTTTTTTTTTTCGAGAGTGAGAGAGTCTTCCCAGGTTCGAACACGCATATGTTCGTTTGGGGGTTGCATAAATGATTGTCCTAATCTGTCAACCTGTGTGCATGTGGACAAGGGGTGCATGGTGTTAAATCGGTTGGGTTATGTTGGATGCGATGAGAATCGTTGAGTGATCGATAGCACGTCGTTTGGATGTTAATACGTTGGCACTGTCCTATCGGTTGGAAATAGGGTTTTAAAATGGGAAACGAACAATGGAAAGCAAAGGGGGGAGGGAGGAAATATCGTTCAAATACAAAATACTGGGATTTCCGTTTCTGCCCCCCCCCCCCCCCCCCCCCCCCAAGCTCCCCCGCTCGCCCAGCAATTTAATGGGAAACACAGCGATGGACGGTGAAGTAATTTAATTTTTGACATTCATGTTCATGAATTTTTAACTTTCCGATTCTATAGGGAAGTTATTGTTATTTTGTTGTATTTTGCGGGGAAATGAAATTAGTCCCAAATAATAAAGCTTTGATTTCGATTATTATCGAGTATTTTGAATAGCTAATTAATATCGATGAAAATTTATGTAATTCAATTACAAATACGAAAGGTAAAAGTTATCAAATAATTATAAATTATTATTGTCATAATAATAATAATAATAATAACAATAATAATAATAATAATACTAATTATTATTATTATTATTAATATAATAATTGATAACTATAATAATAATTTATTATTAATAATAAAAATAATAATAATAATAATTATTATTATTATTATTATCATTTTTATAATAATAATAATAATTTTATTATTTTTAATAATAATAATAATTTTTATTATTATTATTATTATTTTCATAATAATAATAATTTTATCGTTATTTGTAGAGTGGCAATTGTTACCTCTTTTTTCATAGACAAATCATCGATAAACAAATTTAATTCATAACTCGTTCGTCATAAATTTGATTCGAGAACAACCGAGCGTGAAATAACATGCTCGAAGATTGAAGGTAATTTGTCAACGAGTCCGGAGCTTACCGTACCGGCCAACCAGCAAGGTACATACGACAAAAACCGTTACACCATTAATAACGAATTCTATCGAAGACCGTAATCCCGCTGCCGCGATGCTCGATCGTTGAGTAACGATGGGCGGTTTCGTAAGGATCTCCGATGAATGCAAAGAGAGAAGAAGAAGGAGAAAAAATAATAATTCAAAAAGGTTTCATCATATTTTGACGAAGGCACGACGTCGATCCGAACGTCGGAAAGGTCGACCACCGGTTGCCCTGCCGATCTCGATACTGCCATTGACCACTCGCTTATCAACATCTAACGATCGCCTTCCGAATTAATCGTCGAGTCACGAATTGTTCTACGAGCCAAAAAATAAAATAACCTAAGATAAACCTAAAATATTAAAAAAATTAACAATCGAGCTGAGGCTTTTAGAATATTTCTCTGTCATGAATTGCTCTACGGAGCGATTAAAAAATGAAATAAATTTAATTTAATTAAAATAAAATAAAATAAAATAAAATAAAATAAAATAAAATAAAATAAAATAAAATAAAATAAAATAAAATAAAATAAAATAAAATAAAATAAAATAAAATAAAATAAAATAAAATAAAATAAAATAAAATAAAATAAAATAAAATAAAATAAAATAAAATAAAATAAAATAAAATAAAATAAAATAAAATAAAATAAAATAAAATAAAATAAAATAAAATAAAATAAAATAAAATAAAATAAAATAAAATAAAATAAAATAAAATAAAATAAAATAAAATAAAATAAAATTGACAAACAAGCTGCGGCATCGAAGACCTAAATTATCGACCGATAATCAAAGACGCGAAATAACTACGCAAATTCGTTTGTCGAAGAAAAAAATGACCGAGCGGCCAATGACTGTGCCGTAGCGACGAAACGTTTGGCGAAATCGATGTTGGACGACGATGGTTCGCAATCAACGCGAGGATCGAGAGGAAGGAGCGATGGGCGAGGAGAGAGGTCCTTGCGGACGAGGAAAGAAAGTTCGAGGCTGGAGTGGGAGAAGCTGATGAGGGAACAACGAGAGAACGACGCAACGTTGAGGAAAAAGATAAAGATAAAATGAAACGGCTTACGAGGGATCACAACGAAATCAACGGGGAAGAAAGAGTCGAACACGCGGTGCACGAGTTCGTTGCCCGATTGCCAGCCTCCGTCGTCCGTTCAGCCGACTCGCCGACACGATTTTGTTTTTTTTATTACTGTGTTATTTGTTTTTTTTTCTTCTTCTTTTATTTATTTTTATTTTACTTTTTTTTCGTCGGCAGGCAAACCCTCCTCGCGTATATGCACTGTACCTCCCTCTCATTGCGCATGACGTCAGCCCCGCGCCAGCTACGGATCGGAGAATCCACTGAGAGGCGGTTGCAATTCCCCCGCAATTATTTTTCGCCTCGCCAGCATTTATTTTGTTTTAACTAATGAAGCTACAAATTCGAAATATCGATTTTGTCGAAATTAGAAATATTAGGTTTCTTCTTTATTCAAGTTTTCATTTTTTCCGAATATTATGTTTCAGCAAATTTTTATTTTATCGAAATTTATTAAAAAATAAATTTTCAATTTGATTCATCGTGAATTTTCCGATTTTTAATATTTTTAATTTTTTCTCTCTCTATTTATTACTTTTATGTTATAGATATATTATTATATTATCATATTATCATTCGTTACTTGTATGTCATGGATATATTATTATTTTTAGTTATTCATGGTAAATGTGATTTCTTATTAAATACAAATCTGTATATTTTTTTTTATCAGATTACCAACATAGATAATAAATAAATATAATCATAAACACAAAAAAAATATCATGTTTGATTTTATATAATAATAAAAAATAAATATGAATATCCTGAAGATAATTAAATAATTCGACATAGCTTATTTGCAGTTTCGTAATTATTTGCAACTCAGATTCGGCATAATTCGTCGAGTCTTGGAGTGGGCGACGTCATTAGAACGTCAAAGACGTTTGTCCGAGCGTCTGCAACGAGCCGAGTCGGATAACCCGGCTCGGTTTTCCAAATGAGCCAACAACTCGTTAGCGCGGCAAACTAATCGCACGACGAGTTCGCCGTTGTAACGAAGTTTTACGTGCCAAAAGAGGATAATAGACAATCTTCGGACTTCATCGACCGTGACATTCGCATTTAATACCCTCGTGTATCATTGTCGCGTCGACATCGTGCGGAGACCATCGTAACCGAAGAGATCGTCCGAGCCGAGATTGCATCGTCGATTAATTAAAGTCGTTGCGCTTAATGGATGCACTTTTCGTCCACTAATGATTCATTGCATTTTTTTTTTTGACGACTATAACCGTCCATCAGATCCGTAGATTTTTTGATCTTTTGTTTAACTATAATCATATACACAATAAAAATAATACAAATGGAAAATAATAAGTTTTGAAAAATGCGACAATGATTGCAATGTTCAGCAATATTTATTTGTGCACAGAGAAAGAACAAAAATGCAAAAAGAATAAAAAATATCCATAGTTTTTCAGGTCATTTCTTGGTCCTTCGATCTTTTGTCAAGCGATAATTATTTGTGCACAAAGAAAGAACAAAAATGCAAGAAGAATGAAAAATATCTATAGATTTTTAGGTTATTTCTTGCTTCGTCAATCTTTTGTTCAGCGATAATTATTTGTGCACAAGGAAAGGATAAAAATGAGAAACGAATCAAAAATATCAATATTTTTCAAAAATTTCTCAAACATTGAGATAGAATATATTTCCGTTGATCAGATCAATAGATATTTTATCTCTCGTTCAACGACAATCATTAGCGCACGAAAAAAAAAATTTCAATGAAAAAACAATGAAAGACATAATATTCTTCAAAAATAACTCAAATATTCACATAAAATATGTACGATTTTCGAGACGATATACATATCATCCCCAAAAACAAAATTCTATACGAAAAAAAAAAGAACCATAAATTCTGAGACCCAACCACCAACCATCCGACCCAAAAGTTGAAAGAAAATTGAAAAATCCCATCATCCAGCGCCACGAATAAAAAATGACGAAAAAAAAAATATGATAAACACAAAAAGAAGGAAAGAAAAAATTTCCCCAAAGACCGAATATCCACTTCCTCCAAATCATTAGAAATAAATATATAATGCAAGAGCTTTAAACAACCATCCAAAAACTGCCATAATCCGAGCTGCACACTAGATATACGAGTATCGTCGAATACGGATACAAAACAATAAATTCGTGTGAAACACAACGACGATAATCCGTAGATTTAAACGCCAGCGGGGGGGGGGGGGGGGCAGCGGGGGGTTGTGGGAAAAACTGGATTTACCGACCGGTCGTCAGTCCGTGTCCGGGCTATGTACGAGATAAAAGCTTCCCCACGAACTACACGAAGTTTTCACGGGTTTTAAATAAGTTTGTCATTAAGCCCACGTTGAATTGTTCGAAACAATCTCTTGGGGCAAGTCAAATATTGTTTCTGGCCGATCGATTTATGGGGTTTCATCGTTTGTCAATGGAAAGAAGTTCCGTTAAATCGTGAAATCTCGTGACGTCGGACGAGGCGTTACGCGTGGAAATACCGAACGATTTGCGTTTCGGTCAAAAGTTTTCTGAGTGCTCGAACAATGAGCGCAATAAAGCAATAAAAGAGAAAAGGAACAACGGGGAACCCGGGGAATCCTCGGTACTCGAATTCGTCGACGACAAAGTCTGCGACAAAGTCTCGGGGTGATGTTTCTACGTTATATATATTTATTTATTTCACGAACGGAGCACGTGGAACATTTCGTTGGGGTTTTGCGGTGGGGGAGGTGGGAGGAGGAGACGGGGAAGTGGAAGAATTTTCGAGGATCGAGGCGAGACGTGAGCGTGTTTCTTTGAGACTTCTCGGAGCTTTGGCAACCCTGCGAAAATGCTTGCCGATGTCGTGTCTTCTTACGATACAATGTAAATACACCAAATAGGTCAATCGAATGGATAATTGTTGCTGAAGATTTTTTTACACGCGGGGAAATCCGGGATTGAGAAAATTAGATTTTTTAAAAAGCGGATGAGAGAGACTTTGTGGTGAGAATGTTTTACTGGAGTAAATTCTTGATGTATTTGTCGGTGAATTATTTTTTTTAACGCTTGGTGGTTCTGTTATTTTTTATTTTTTTTTTTTTGCAATATTGTAGGAAATTTTTGCGAGTATTTTTATTGTGAATGATTATTTCGGAGCAGACGATGATAGTTATTTAATTTTTTATACATTGTCTTTTGAAGAAATTGTCAATTCTTTCAAAGAATTTTTGATGGTTCGTATTTTGAAGGGTAAGATTTTTTTTTGCACAATTGTAGGGAATTTTTGCGAGAATTGTTATCGCCCGCAATTATTTCGGAGTAGATGATGTAGGTTACTCCATTTTCGTAGATTGTATTTCAAATGAATTATCAATTAGTACAAACATTTTTAGATTATCCTCATTTCATAGGAAAAAAATATATTTTTTTGCTCGTCGCTTCGTAAACGAAAATTTCCAGTTCCGACCATTTCTCCGGTAAATAAGAATCCGTAGATCCACGACGAGTTACGAGCCATGAATATTAAAACGACAATTTCTACGGACTCGAGGTTAACCCATCGCGTAGCTCATATCGTAGTTTCACAAATTTTCTGTGTCGAATTTCAATTCGGCACAAAAACTTTCAATTCTCGTCAACGACCTGAATAATCGTCTCCCCACAGTCACACGTTTTACTTTTATTTATTTTTCAATCCAAAGCCGGCTCAGTAAGCGCTGTTTTCATCGCGGATTCGCGAAAAAAAAACAAAAAAAAAAACGAAAAACGAAGAAAAAAATGTCTTTGGAGCGAGCATTTGTTTTTCTGTGACAATTCTTATGTTATCCCGAACGACGATGGCGAACCAGAGACCGGTTAGGTTGTAACGCAGCACCGGAGTCGGTTGGCAACACTCGGCGAGAATTAAATTCTGCGGTAGCAATGAGAATAAACGTTAGCCTTACCGAGACTCGAAGCAACGCGAAAAAAAATTAAGAAATAAATAAAAACTACATCGAAAATCCGATTAATGTCTTTCGGGTCAACGAGCAAAGATATCCGATGATTTCGCAAATAAACCGCGTGCGAGCGATTAGGAACTTTAATTAACCCTAACCCAATTTGGCCATTGGAAAAAAAAATAAAATAAATAAGTTCCGAAACATTGAAACCGAATAGTTTCAACGATATCGTTTGAACGACAGAAAGATCGATCAATCCGGATAAGTCGTTATTGATTAAACGTTAGAAATCAGCCCCACGCATCCGCTAATCAGCCAATTAATTATCACATAACGGATGGTGACGATTAAAGAAATATATCGATTGATGAATCGCAAGAGGAAAAAAAAAAGAAAATTCTTAATTGGACCATAAAATCGCGCTCAACCAACTTACTTATGTATTCAAAATTGAACAAATAAAGAAAAAAAGAAGGAAAACATTGTCTTATCTCGTCTTATCACTCACCTACGTGACTAGAAGCGTTCGGGTTTAAAAACTCCGTGCATAACCATCGATGTTCATCCAACCCGCGTTGATAACAGCGAACAAAAAAAAAACTCGTAACGTTCTCGCTTCCTTATGTATATTCCGTGTGCACTCTGTCCGGTTTCGGAATCCAATGTCCCAACGATAACAAATCCACAAACAAAATTCGCGATAACTCGTTCTTATAACATCAATTTTTTCTTCGATACGAAAAAAATAAAAATAAATTCTCTTATTTATTATTTCAATTACTGTAATGGTGTCACTTTTTATTTTGCGCACCAATCGCGTCGGTATAATTAATAACGATGAATAGAAACGAGTTTATTGATGGGACAATATTTTTCTTTTTCAAATTTTATTTCTTTCGCGATCACTTTTCTGATGCGGCTGTTCACCGGCGTTTCCCGTCCGATACTGAAGACTGCCGAAGACTGAACGGTCCGAGGAGGGTACAAAAGTTGGCCTGGCTTAGCTCGCTCGTTCGCTCAGGTCTCCTCGGTTGTGTTGCCGCCGTCGCCGCTGTGGGGGTCTATAGTCTCGGTCGGCTACCGATGCGCTCCGTTTTCACACGATGCAGCAGCAGCAGCAGCAGCAGCAGCAGCCGGCCGCGATGCACGTGCTCGAAGGGTGGGGGTTGTCGAATCCTTGGAGACACTTGGAGACGCCGGATCATGAAGGATAGACATAAGGAGACCAAACAAACGTCATTGAATCTGAGCTATTTTTTGCCGAAAGTACAGTAGTACAAGTACTTCCCCAGTAAAGCGCTCGTGTTAAAAACGTATGAGGAGTTGTCAACGAATGCTTATTCATCAAATTGACGATTCGTCGATGAGTAAACTTTGTCAATGTTTCGGTTATTCCGTCAAGCTCCAATGGCTGAGGTTTTCCTTGATTTGCCCATTTTGTTTTGTCTTCGGAATAATTGTAAGCATCAATGGCACAATGTCGTTGATGCTGTTAGTTCATGTGACATAAAGCGAGGTTTGATTTCAGTGTGAATCTTTGCAAGACTGGAGAATGGGAGACCGAATAACTGATCAACCATCTTCTGGTTCGCCGGTTTTTGGTTTTTCGTGTGTTTCCAACAAAAATTTGCTTACTTCCAGTGAAGTACGTTCATGGTAGTTTTGTCTTCTCATGTCTATCCTCGATGCGCCGATAATAATTCTTTCTTACCCCTCTTTAACTTTATCGTAGGCCCAGGACTTGAATATTGATCCTAGGAGGAAAAAGTGGAAACCAGAATTCTAGAGAATTTTATTTCCTAGAAACTTGTTAATATTTATTAACGCGTTAAATTTCGAAATAAACGAGATAATGCTATAATTCAGTTTCATTCCTTTTTTCCGGATCTAAGTCGAAAAATATCTATCGTACACAGAAAAATATTCTCACAAAAGTTGTAGAAAATACAATTTTCTACAAGTTTCTACAAGTTATTCCCAGCGTTTTCAGTAAAAAGTTGAAAATTAGCGGGTTATTTGAGAGAAAAATATACATTTCTGTTAAATTAAAGATGGCCGCCAATGGTCCAGCTGAATCAGTTCGAAAATCTGGATTTAGGCTACCAATGACTCGCCCCCTGACCGGCTCCCAACGATTAGCAGCATTAGAATGTGGTATGACATTTTTTGTTATTTCAAATGCAACGTCCTGGTCCGGGTTGAGAAGAGCCGCAATCGTTGGTCGAGCTACCGGGCGCAATGCTCGCACCCCGCCGGGTCAACGGTGGGACGCGTGCACTGCGAAGAGTCTTCCGGATCAGCAAACCCTCGCTATGGCCTCCGCTAATCGATCTCGAGAATCGCGTGTACGCGAAATCTTCGAAAGATCGATGAGAAAATCGTCCCTCGGGTCCGAAGTGCTCCGCCCTAAGAATCCGAAGGGGGTTGGGCAGTCGTCGGTAGAAATCCCGGACAATTCTTTTCGGGGGTGACAAAGATTTTTTTTGGAGCAATGATCCAGAGACGTCTCACTTTGTGCGAAATTGCGTGAATGATGATGTGACAGTTCGATTTTGGGCGGAAATTTTTTGCGAAGGTGGGGAAAAATGATTTACAGTTTTGTGTTACCGACTGAATTAGTTTCTGATCGTAGGAAATAGATTTGGAATGAATTTATTTTTAAATGAGTGGAAACAGGAAAATTGAATTGGGGAATATTTGAATCAATATTGATAATCGATGATATTATTTTATTTTTTTATATTAATTGAATATTTCATTTTTATTTTGAATATTGATATTGCTTATCAATTTGTGATTCTATAAATTTCAAATTCGAGTCAAACATTATTATTTTAATAGTATTAATCATTAAAATTAAAAATAATGATAATAATAATAATAATAATAATAATAATAATAATAATAATAATAATAATAATAATAATAATAATAATAATAATAATAATGATAATTATTATTATTATTATTATTATTATTATGATAATAAAAATAATAATAATAATAATAATAATAATAATAATAATAATAATAATAATAATAATAATAATAATAATAATAATAATAATAATAATAATAATAATAATAATAATAATAATAATAATAATAATAATAATAATAATAATAATAATAATAATAATAAAAATAATAATAGAAATAATAATAATAATTATAATAATTATAATAATACTAGATTTCCAAGCAATGTTGTTGGAACAAAATAGTTCAGGAATCTCTCGATGGACGGAATATCGGCGCGTGGTCGTTCATTAGGTTATTAGGGTTAAGTCGTTCATGTGGGTTAACGTATCGATGATATAAATGCACCGAGTTTTTTGAGCGACTTTATACAGAATTATTCCATTCCTTGTCACGAGAATGTGGAACGAGAAGCCAACGAAAAATCATGCCCGAGCCTTTTAACTCGTCCCAGCAGAGAAACGTATACCGAGGGCGTAATCCGATTGCCATGTGCTCAATAGAATATAAAAAAAGAAACAGCTGCCGAAGAACGGATTTGAAACTAATACGAAATTGAATAGAGCGAAAGACAGCGACGAGAGATTCCTGTCCACAAATTGTGAAATAATTGATTTAAATATTCCTATCTAGCTAACTTATTTTCAATTGTCCTAGAACAAACGAATGAAAAAATGATTTATCAATCAGAATCAAAATATTGTCAGACTTAAAAAAAATAAATGTTTTCTAAAATTCCAAAAAATTAAATACAATTCCAATTGCTTGGAAAAAATAACACCATGAAGTATAAATGTTAAATTTCGTAAATCTCTATCTTCATCGGAATGAGTTCAATTTTTCAATCATCCACGTAGATCGATGACGAGATACAAAAAAAATCTATCAATCCTTCAACGCAATCCCTGGCTCGAGCTCATACCAAATTTCGTTTCAATTAACTTTGATGCCTAATTAATCATCTTATTTTTCATCATCCATACCCGACTGTTACCGTAAACAATTTTTTATCGGTCGCGTGGGTACGGCAACCCCGCTGATGTTACGACTCCGCGCAAATAAAAAAAATTCAAAAGAAAAACAAGAAAATAAATAATAATCGCAATAATGCATCTTGCGCTCACGAGAGGGAGAGGCATGAAACGGTCGTCCCTGCCTCGCGGGGAGTTGGAACACAGTCGAGCGGATGAATTTAACTCTTGGAAGTACGAGAGAGTCGCTGGGTGAGGCTGGATGGGAATGAAAACCAATGCGGAGGAACAGGTTCTAGATTCATTCACATCTCTCTCGCGTGCTTCGAGACCTTGGGCGCGCAAATCGACTTTGTACAAAAAGAAACTCTAGCCGCGTATAGTTTTCGAAGAGAACTGCTCGAGCTTCGACCACGCCATCTTCCAGTATATGGCTATACTTATTTACCGTACGGGACACGCATGCACACACACACACACGTGTACATATATGCATGTAAATATATTTCCATGCGTATATGAAATATTCCACGGAAAATCGGGAGGTCGAAGCCCTGACCCGTGCCGATTCAGTTAATGATTGTTTTTTTGGTTTTTAATTGACCCCAATGACAGCCCTGTCAGCGAGCTGTAATAAAAATGATAATTATCCCGGTATAAGGAAATGTATAATTCCGGCATGATTAAAATTTTATTATTTTTTTTTCTTGTGATTCCTGGCGATGAACAATGGAGATTTCCAAGATTTTCGACTCCTGATGGTTTCTTTTTTCAGAATAAAAAATATTATCAAAGATAGACACAATTGACAAATAGAGACAATTGATAGAGACAATTGTTCAAACCCGTAACGAAACTACGAAATTACTAAATTAAAATATTATTATTCTTTTTTACTATTATTATCATTATTATTGTTGATATCATTATTTTTATCGATTTACGGTTATGAGCAATCATAAGTTTAAAAAATACAGATTTTTTAAATTCATAATATCGCGTATAAAATAAAATTAGTTGCAATAACGATCTTACTCCGAAATTTTGTCAATATTTATTTTTACGCCCAATGGACATTTAAAAAAATAAAAATTTCTTATTATGTCAAGGAATTATGTCAAGGTAAATTTCTTCTTATTTGGGGGTAGCCATTGATTTTTTACGACGCTGTAGATGCATTCGAGAATCCTGAACAGAATCAATCAAGTTCTTGGGGTCAAATAAAGCCCCTTCAAAAAAAAAAAATAAATCACGAATGGAATCGGCAAAAGTCAAGAATTCGACCGTCCGATTCGACGCAGAACGCCCCATACGCACATACTTGAGCCTGCATATTGCAGAGTACTGCAGAAATGTTCATTTCGGAGCCACGAGTGAAATCTCGCTTCCAGAGACGCTAATAAGCCGCGCACACACGTGCAACTACAAAATTTATACGACGCTCGCGTTGTCTCGTGTGCAAAAACGATTTTAGAGGTTATGATGCCACACGGGTGCATAAGAAAATTGCAGGAGAGGGGGAAGAATGAATGATGCGACGCTAACGAGATATATTTTGTTAACGAGACTCCTGTGCACTCCTGTGTGTGCTCAACGTCGCTCGGACTTCGGCATAATCATGGGTATAAAGAATTCTTGCGTCAACATTTAACCCTTCGACGCTGTGAGCCTTTGATCTTGCGAGGATTTTTTATTAACATTTTTTTTTAATTTTTTAATTTTTTAGTCGTGAAACGGTTGAAAAAAATCTTTGCCGGACGAAGCAGGCGAGGTTTCAGCGTTGGGATGGGATTGTTCTTGCGGGGCTGGACGAGTTGTGGGGTCCTGTAGACCCCGGAGTGGAGTGTGGAGGGGGCTCGTGGGGATTTTGAGACTGTTCGAATATTTTTTATGCACACGAATGGGGGGAGATGTGGAGATAGAGGTGTGACACTGGAGAATCGGTTTCTCGTCGTATTAAATCAATTGCAAAAATCAATTGCGGGAATTAATTGATCGAATTAATCAATGAAAAACCGAATTGATTCGTCGAATTGATTAGTCAGATACTCAACAGATTCATCGAAATAATATCAGTCGAAAACTGAATTGATTCATTGAATCAATTTATTTTTTGCCTCTCCTTTATAAATGTATTCATACTGCTACCGCCGAATAAATCAAACAAAAAAAATAGTCCGTATTCAGATCAGAAGAATCTGTCGGATAAATCGGCCCACGATGATTTTACGGAAATAAATTCGTATTCCCCGATTCGAGAACTAAGAAAAAAAATAACTCAAGAATTAATTCTATATATTTCATTCGTCTTTCAATAATAATCGGATTAGCGTCGCGTCGACGTTGACGGACCGTAGGAGTGCGATTTTGTTCGTGAATTTATGATTCAAAATAAAAATGAGAAAAATAATACAAGCTAAAAAAATTAAAGGCAAAAGGAAATCTCGTTGCGGTAAGATTTTGTGGTTCCTCGTACCAGAGAACACCGTGAGAGCTTTGTGTTACATGCGACTGACGCAGCGTTCGAGATTTTCAAAATCTTCCGCGTAATATATGCCGGCATAAGCGCGTTATCTCGAAGCAGCGATCCGATGCTCGCCGGGATTTTTTCTTTTTCTTATTTTTTGTTTTTTGAAGAAAAAAAAATTCACGGAGCTCAACCGTCCCGAGCAGCTCGTCGCGGGGTTGAACGGATCGGAGCGAAGCGTGGGCCGTGCCCGTACCCGGGTCTTCGTCCCGTACGTTCTCTCGCGTTAGTCGTTCGTCTCTCCTTCCGTCGTGCATCAGACGATGAACATCGTCGGGCTTATGAAAAAACCCCTCACGGACGGCCCACGCCTCTGTGTATTAGTTCGCTTTCGAGCACATGTGGTCAGCCGTGATTAATTAAAGAATTTTCGACATTTTGACACTTCAACGTCTCGTGTATTACTCGGTCGGGCATCGGGAGTTTCTAAAGACGTTCGATGCCAGATTAAGCTCCATACACAGTTTGAAACGTTGAACGCGTTGAATGTCAACAGATTTTTATTATTGTTATTAATTGAATGTCGGAACTTTATCATCGCGCAGAATAATAATAACAATAATAATGATAATAATAATAATCAAAATAATAATACTATCATTGTTATTATATAATAATGCCAATTTTGTTAGATGAAAATAATTTTATTATTATTATTGCTGTTATTATTCTGCGCGATACTAAAATTGGCGAATTATTGTTATTGCTATTATTGTTGTTACTATTGATAATTTGAAAATATAGTATCGCCCCGGATTATAATAATTATCATTATTATTAATAATTAATTAGTATATTTTTTATATAAAATAATAATAATAATAATAATAATAATAATAATAATAATAATAATAATAATAATAATAATAATAATAATAATAATAATAATAATAATAATAATAATAATAATAATAATAATAATAATAATAATAATGATAATAATAATAATAATAATAATAATAATAATAATAATAATAATAATAATAATAATAATAATAATAATAATAATAATAATAATAATAATAATAATAATAATAATAATAATAATAATAATAATAATAATAATAATAATAATAATAATAATAATAATAATAATAATAATAATAATAATAATAATAATAATAATAATAATAATAATAATAATAATAATAATAATAATAATAATAATAATAATAATAATAATAATAATAATAATAATAATAATAATAATAATAATAATAATAATAATAATAATAATAAAATTTTCTCATCTCTTTTCCCACGGGAAAAAGAAATATTTATTCGCCTCCTAGGTTGTTTTACAATTCATAGAATATATTTTTCAAAACATTTGGAGTACAAATTCATCAATTCACAAGAAAGCCTTGAAAAACTGCGCTAAAACGATATAAGTGTTCCTATGCCGCTAAGCCAACCGAAGAAAAATATTTTTCTCTCATCACGTATTTATTATTCTACTTATGGAAAATAATCGTTAAACAATCCGTTATCGGTCGTACGAAACGGTCGGCCGGGTCACTTTTAGCGCTTTGACTCCGAGATAGCGAGTCTCGTGTTTGCTCCAATATCGTGCTAAGCAAACACACGTACGTGCCCCGGTACAGGCCCATACAGGTATCTGTACAGGGCATGTACAGGTGTAATGACACGGTGTACTACCTGCCCCGACGATGCTCATCCGTACCGGTCAGCTTTCTCAACTTCGGTCCGACGTAAACGCGTTTTCGTGAATATATTATCCATAATATATGCGGAAGTTTGAGTTTTGCATTTCGTAGGGTGGAAGTTCTCGTCTGCATGTGTATTCATGAGGGCCAAACTGCCCATCCACCGAGGGTCTTGTTATATAGGTACTCATGTATTTATGTATGTATATAAAGTTGACGCGTTTCCCGTGTGATTCTCACGTCGTACAGCGGCTCATCCCGGGCTCACGTACCCGTGACTCGACACGAACGTTCGGATACCCATTTGAGCATAATAAGCCGATCCATGGGAAAACTCGCCCTTCGGAGCATGTATATTTTCAAAGTTTGAGAAAAGTTTCGACACAACTGAGACGGGAAAAACGAAAGTATCGTAAATGCTCGTATTCATTCGTGTCATCGTCGTCTTGTTCGACTTGGAAGAACCACGTTCCGAAAATAACGCATCGTTTCGCATCGGTTCGTGCGTATGTGTATGCGCAATTCTTCAGGAACGTTGGAGAACGCAAAGGGAAAAGGTTTTCGGACGGACGAAGGTTGACGGGAATACACGAGAATGAAACGAGACAAGGATGGTCTTGAATCTCGGATACCTGACTGCACGAACGG
>CAXAQZ010000443.1:0-25845 GCA_963971145.1 Sussaba pulchella | reverse complement strand
ATAGAGAGATAGAGTGATAGAGAGATAGAGAGATAGAGAGATAGAGAGATAGAGAGATAGAGAGATAGAGAGATAGAGAGATAGAGAGATAGAGAGATAGAGAGATAGAGAGATAGAGAGATAGAGAGATAGAGAGATAGAGAGATAGAGAGATAGAGAGATAGAGAAATAAAGAGATAGAGAGATAGAGAGATATAGAGATAGAGAGATCAAGAGATAGAGAGATAGAGAGATGGAGAGATAGAGAGATGGAGAGATAGAGAGATAGAGAAATAGAGAGATAGAGAGATAGGAAGATAGAAAGATAGAAAGATAGAGAGATAGAGAGAGAGAGATAGAGAGATAGAGAGATAGAGAGATAGAGAGATAGAGAGATAGAGAGATAGAGAGATAGAGAGATAGAGAGATAGAGAGATAGAGAGATAGAGAGATAGAGAGATAGAGAGATAGAGAGATAGAGAGATAGAGAGATAGAGAGATAGAGAGATAGAGAGATAGAAAGATAGAGTGATAAAGAGATAAAGAGATAGAGAGATAAAGAGATAGAAAGATAGACGGATAGAGGGATAGAAAGGCAGAGAGATAGAGAGATAGAGAGATAGAGAGATAGAGAGATAGAGAGATAGAGAGATAGAGAGATAGAGAGATAGAGAGATAGAGAGATAGAGAGATAGAGAGATAGAGAGATAGAGAGATAGAGAGATAGAGAGATAGAGAGATAGAGAGATAGAGAGATAGAGAGATAGAGAGATAGAGAGATAGAGAGATAGAGAGATAGAGAGATAGAGAGATAGAGAGATAGAGAGATAGAGAGATAGAGAGATAGAGAGATAGAGAGATAGAGAGATAGAGAGATAGAGAGATAGAGAGATAGAGAGATAGAGAGATAGAGAGATAGAGAGATAGAGAGATAGAGAGATAGAGAGATAGCGAGATAGAGAGATAGAGAGATAGAAAGAGAGAGATAGAGAGATAGAGAGATGGAGAGATAGAGAGATAGAGAGATAGAGAGATAGAAAGATAGAGAGATAGGGAGATGGAGAGATGGAGTGATAGAGAGATAGAGAGAAAGGGAGATAGAGACATAGAGAGATACAGGGATAGAGCGATAGAGAGATAGAGAGAAAGAGAGATTAAGTAATTGAAAGATAGAGAGATAGAGAGATAGAGAGGTAGAGAGATAGAAAGATAGAGAGATAGAGAGATAGAGGAGATAGAGAGATAGAAAAATAGAAAGATAGAGCGATAGAGAGATAGAAAGATAGAGAGATAGAGAGGTAGAGAGATAGAGAGATAGAGAGATAGAGAGATAGAGAGATAGAGAAATAGAGAGATAGAGAGATAGAGAGATAGAGAGATAAAGAAATAGAAAGATACAGAGACAGAGAGATAGAGAGATAGAGAGATAGAGAGATGGAGAGATAGAGAGATAGAGAGATAGGGAGATAGAGAAATAGAGAGATAGAAGGACAGAGGGATAGAAAGATAGAGGGATAGAGAGGAAGAGAGATAGAGAGATAGAGAGATAGAGAGATAGAGAGATAGAGAGATGTTACGTCGCGGATGCAAATGTTATATTTTTAAAAAGCAAAATTTGGAAACGCGCGAAATAACAGGTATTGATCCTCAATTTGCACGAGAATGTGCTCGTCCGGGATGAGGACTAAAAGGACTAATTTATTTCCGAATATTAAATAGAGTGTGTGTATTATTTATTAATTATGTGTTGTACCTTTCGATGATTATTCGAGCGGAAGAGCGTAGAGGGTGATGATGGCTTGGTTGTACGTGATGGCCTCGACGTCGGAATTGGGTCGATCAGCTGTGCTGGTAACTGCCTCGAGGTCAGCCGTTCTTTGCCGTACGAGCTCTATTGGTGTTGGAAGAATGACGTCGGAAATAATCCGAGGTAGTATAGGTGTCGCGTTTACGAACTCGACGATTTCTTTTAAAGCGAGATATAGTCTTTTCTCTGGCACACTATGTCCCGGCGGACTTTTACTTTTACCGAGCTTAATAGCGTCCCGTCTTCGAGAGTTGAATTTACAACCGCCTCGCCTTCTACCCATAGGATGTATACGCGACGGTTAGCAGCGGACGTGGCTGTTCGGGTTATCGTGACGGATGTTGTTATTCAGATAAAATAGGCTGGGAAGTGCCGGCTAGCTACAGCCTCCAGTGCTCGAGACAATGAGCACTGCGACGTGGCTGTTGCGTAGAGGCACGAACGAGGTAGAGGATAAAGCGAGGAATGTGCTACGCGTGTATGACAGAGGAGGCACAAAGAGTATGACGAGTTTAGCTTGGGAATGAATAAAAGAACCACTACAAGTTTCTGCGTCGAGTGCGCAAGCGACTGCGCGACAAGGAGGCGAACGAGTAATGATTACAACACAGGAGAGTCACAGCAGAGTAAAAGAATCGATACAAGTTTCGGGCGTCCAGTGCGCAGGTGTATGCGCGACAAAGAGGCAAACGAGTAACGATTGAGATAGAGTGAGATGAGAGAATCGTTGCGAGTTTCGGCATCTACTGCATGTGGCAGAGAGGCGAACGAGCAATGATTGAGATGAAACGAGTTTGAAAGTAGAATAGGTTGTAACAAGGTTAATAAGCGTTTTCTTTGGGATTTTCGATGATGGAGATAATATCGAAGCGGGTGAAGTCAAGGAGACACTGATGTTACACCGTAAATGGTTAAAATATGTATATTGATATTTAAGTTGCACGATACACGAGAGTAAACTTTTATTACGCGACTTACAGGATCACCGCGGAGTCAGTCTGTTCGTTTCGCGTAAAAAGAATTATGTCGTACGGAACACTTGTACAGTTTCAGATTTATAACCGCTCGGAAACTTCGCAAACATTTACTTCGTACCCGAGATGCTACGCGTATATAATTTCTTAGTCGCGCTGACGCTAAGTACAGAAGATACAGACGGAATGACCGAAGAGCCTGGCACGCAGGCCGGTAATATAACTGTTCAGATGTTGGTGGGGATAGCCTCCTCTCGAGCTGCGTCGCTGAGGCGATGCGCGCGCATTATTCTAAGTCTAAGGCCCGTGGGAAGAGACGTTTGGTGCTCGAGTCTCGGGCCAACGGATGTTATGTCTACACTCGCCGACAGTGGAGTGAGGCGTTCGGTGCTCGAGTCTCGAGCCAACGGATGTTATGTCTACACTCGCCGACAGTGGAGTGAGGCGTTCGGTGCGCGAGTCTCGAGCCAACGGATGTTATGTCTACACTCGCCGACAATGGAGTGGAGTGAGACGCTTGGCGTTCGAACCTCGGGCCAGCGGATGTTATGTCTACGCTCGCCGACTGTCGCATCGACCGCTGACGGCTCGATGAAGCGTGGGAGCCTAAGCGTGAATACAATGTTAAAAGGTCGTATGTAGAGTACAGTCGATATTGTCATACCTGAAGTACAGTAGATGCTTCTTAACGCAAGGTATAATAGTGAATGTCGTATAGAATGTATAAAAAAATATGTCGAGTCTCGTACGTTGAGTATTAGTGGAAGTACAGTATGGGCTGCTACGTAATTAATATAGAAACTGTCATATGTGTGTGTGTGCAGTACATGAGTAGAATATACGAATTCTTTAAGCTTATAGAATATAATAATCGTAAAAGTAGGAGTACAGGGTTACATATGTATGGTTATTTATTCTGCACCCGATAATAACGTATATTGCTGATTACATATAAGAGTAAAGATATTTTATATAAGTCGGAGTCGATCTCGGGACGTAACACGCCCCTCCTTACGTTCGAACATAGTGCCTATGCTCTAAGTTCGAATATTGGCAAGACGATCGCTAAGGTCCGGTTCGACTCCGGAAAGTCTAATAGGTTCTTGGGGTCGTAAATCGGGGTAAATCGAAGATCGTTCAGGTGCGCTCGGTGTCTCAGGTGTTGTTGATCTTTCGGGACTCACGATGACTCCGCGCAGCTGTTCGTTGTTGCTGACCTCGGTTTGCCTTTGCAATTCCTTTTTGTGGGCTAGCATTAGCAGAAGGCCTGTGATGGAGTTCCAAACGGCACCGAGCAGATACAAGCTTCAGCCGTAAAGCGAATGAAGCGCATATCCGTGCACACATGTGTCGATTGAAAATTTGAGAGAAAAAATAGAGAGATAAAGAGATAAAGAGATAGAGAGATAGAGATATAGAGAGATAGAGAGATAGAAAGATGGAGAGATAGAGAGAAAGAGAGATAGAGAGATAGAGAGATAGAGGAATAGAGAGATAGAGAGATAGAGAGATAGAGAGATAGAGAGATAGAGAGATAGAGAGATAGAGAGATAGAGAGATAGAGAGATAGAGAGATAGAGAGATAGAGAGATAGAGAGATAGAGAGATAGAGAGATAGAGAGATAGAGAGATAGAGAGATAGAGAGATAGAGAGATAGAGAGATAGAGAGATAGAGAGATAGAGAGATAGAGAGATAGAGAGATAGAGAGATAGAGAGACAGAGAGATAGAGAGATAGAGAGATAGAGAGATAGAGAGATAGAGAGATAGAGAGATAGAGAGATAGAGAGATAGAGAGATAGATAGATAGAGAGATAGAGAGATAGAGAGATAGAGAGATAGAGAGATAGAGAGATAGAGAGATAGAGAGATAGAGAGATAGAGAGATAGAGAGATAGAGAGATAGAGAGATAGAGAGATAGAGAGATAGAGAGATAGAGAGATAGAGAGATAGAGAGATAGAGAGATAGAGAGATAGAGAGATAGAGAGATAGAGAGATAGAGAGATAGAGAGATAGAGAGATAGAGAGATAGAGAGATAGAGAGATAGAGAGATAGAGAGATAGAGAGATAGAAAGATAGAGAGATAGAGAGATAGAGAGATAGAGAGATAGAGAGATAGAGAGATAGAGAGATAGAGAGATAGAGAGATAGAGAGATAGAGAGATAGAGAGATAGAGAGATAGAGAGATAGAGAGATAGAGAGATAGAGAGATAGAGAGATAGAGAGATAGAGAGATAGAGAGATAGAGAGATAGAGAGATAAAGAGATAGAGAGATAGAGAGATATAGAGATAGAGAGATCAAGAGATAGAGAGATAGAGAGATGGAGAGATAGAGAGATGGAGAGATAGAGAGATAGAGAAATAGAGAGATAGAGAGATAGGAAGATAGAAAGATAGAAAGATAGAGAGATAGAGAGAGAGAGATAAAGAGATAGAGAGATAGAGAGATAGAGAGATAGAGAGATAGAGAGATAGAGAGATAGAGAGATAGAGAGATAGAGAGATAGAGAGATAGAGAGATAGAGAGATAGAGAGATAGAGAGATAGAGAGATAGAAAGATAGAGTGATAAAGAGATAAAGAGATAGAGAGATAAAGAGATAGAAAGATAGACGGATAGAGGGATAGAAAGGCAGAGAGATAGAGAGATAGAGAGATAGAGAGATAGAGAGATAGAGAGATAGAGAGATAGAGAGATAGAGAGATAGAGAGATAGAGAGATAGAGAGATAGAGAGATAGAGAGATAGAGAGATAGAGAGATAGAGAGATAGAGAGATAGAGAGATAGAGAGATAGAGAGATAGAGAGATAGAGAGATAGAGAGATAGAGAGATAGAGAGATAGAGAGATAGAGAGATAGAGAGATAGAGAGATAGAGAGATAGAGAGATAGAGAGATAGAGAGATAGAGAGATAGAGAGATAGAGAGATAGAGAGATAGAGAGATAGAGAGATAGAGAGATAGAGAGATAGAGAGATAGAGAGATAGAGAGATAGAGAGATAGAGAGATAGAGAGATAGAGAGATAGCGAGATAGAGAGATAGAGAGATAGAGAGATAGGGAGATAGAGAGATAGAAAGAGAGAGATAGAGAGATAGAGAGATGGAGAGATAGAGAGATAGAGAGATAGAGAGATAGAAAGATAGAGAGATAGGGAGATGGAGAGATGGAGTGATAGAGAGATAGAGAGAAAGGGAGATAGAGACATAGAGAGATACAGGGATAGAGCGATAGAGAGACAGAGAGAAAGAGAGATTAAGTAATTGAAAGATAGAGAGATAGAGAGATAGAGAGGTAGAGAGATAGAAAGATAGAGAGATAGAGAGATAGAGGAGATAGAGAGATAGAAAAATAGAAAGATAGAGCGATAGAGAGATAGAAAGATAGAGAGATAGAGAGGTAGAAAGATAGAGAGATAGAGAGATAGAGAGATAGAGAGATAGAGAAATAGAGAGATAGAGAGATAGAGAGATAGAGAGATAAAGAAATAGAAAGATACAGAGACAGAGAGATAGAGAGATAGAGAGATAGAGAGATGGAGAGATAGAGAGATAGAGAGATAGGGAGATAGAGAAATAGAGAGATAGAAGGACAGAGGGATAGAAAGATAGAGGGATAGAGAGGAAGAGAGATAGAGAGATAGAGAGATAGAGAGATAGAGAGATAGAGAGATGTTACGTCGCGGATGCAAATGTTATATTTTTAAAAAGCAAAATTTGGAAACGCGCGAAATAACAGGTATTGATCCTCAATTTGCACGAGAATGTGCTCGTCCGGGATGAGGACTAAAAGGACTAATTTATTTCCGAATATTAAATAGAGTGTGTGTATTATTTATTAATTATGTGTTGTACCTTTCGATGATTATTCGAGCGGAAGAGCGTAGAGGGTGATGATGGCTTGGTTGTACGTGATGGCCTCGACGTCGGAATTGGGTCGATCAGCTGTGCTGGTAACTGCCTCGAGGTCAGCCGTTCTTTGCCGTACGAGCTCTATTGGTGTTGGAAGAATGACGTCGGAAATAATCCGAGGTAGTATAGGTGTCGCGTTTACGAACTCGACGATTTCTTTTAAAGCGAGATATAGTCTTTTCTCTGGCACACTATGTCCCGGCGGACTTTTACTTTTACCGAGCTTAATAGCGTCCCGTCTTCGAGAGTTGAATTTACAACCGCCTCGCCTTCTACCCATAGGATGTATACGCGACGGTTAGCAGCGGACGTGGCTGTTCGGGTTATCGTGACGGATGTTGTTATTCAGATAAAATAGGCTGGGAAGTGCCGGCTAGCTACAGCCTCCAGTGCTCGAGACAATGAGCACTGCGACGTGGCTGTTGCGTAGAGGCACGAACGAGGTAGAGGATAAAGCGAGGAATGTGCTACGCGTGTATGACAGAGGAGGCACAAAGAGTATGACGAGTTTAGCTTGGGAATGAATAAAAGAACCACTACAAGTTTCTGCGTCGAGTGCGCAAGCGACTGCGCGACAAGGAGGCGAACGAGTAATGATTACAACACAGGAGAGTCACAGCAGAGTAAAAGAATCGATACAAGTTTCGGGCGTCCAGTGCGCAGGTGTATGCGCGACAAAGAGGCAAACGAGTAACGATTGAGATAGAGTGAGATGAGAGAATCGTTGCGAGTTTCGGCATCTACTGCATGTGGCAGAGAGGCGAACGAGCAATGATTGAGATGAAACGAGTTTGAAAGTAGAATAGGTTGTAACAAGGTTAATAAGCGTTTTCTTTGGGATTTTCGATGATGGAGATAATATCGAAGCGGGTGAAGTCAAGGAGACACTGATGTTACACCGTAAATGGTTAAAATATGTATATTGATATTTAAGTTGCACGATACACGAGAGTAAACTTTTATTACGCGACTTACAGGATCACCGCGGAGTCAGTCTGTTCGTTTCGCGTAAAAAGAATTATGTCGTACGGAACACTTGTACAGTTTCAGATTTATAACCGCTCGGAAACTTCGCAAACATTTACTTCGTACCCGAGATGCTACGCGTATATAATTTCTTAGTCGCGCTGACGATAAGTACAGAAGATACAGACGGAATGACCGAAGAGCCTGGCACGCAGGCCGGTAATATAACTGTTCAGATGTTGGTGGGGATAGCCTCCTCTCAAGCTGCGTCGCTGAGGCGATGCGCGCGCATTATTCTAAGTCTAAGGCCCGTGGGAAGAGACGTTTGGTGCTCGAGTCTCGGGCCAACGGATGTTATGTCTACACTCGCCGACAGTGGAGTGAGGCGTTCGGTGCTCGAGTCTCGAGCCAACGGATGTTATGTCTACACTCGCCGACAGTGGAGTGAGGCGTTCGGTGCTCGAGTCTCGAGCCAACGGATGTTATGTCTACACTCGCCGACAATGGAGTGGAGTGAGACGCTTGGCGTTCGAACCTCGGGCCAGCGGATGTTATGTCTACGCTCGCCGACTGTCGCATCGACCGCTGACGGCTCGATGAAGCGTGGGAGCCTAAGCGTGAATACAATGTTAAAAGGTCGTATGTAGAGTACAGTCGATATTGTCATACCTGAAGTACAGTAGATGCTTCTTAACGCAAGGTATAATAGTGAATGTCGTATAGAATGTATAAAAAAATATGTCGAGTCTCGTACGTTGAGTATTAGTGGAAGTACAGTATGGGCTGCTACGTAATTAATATAGAAACTGTCATATGTGTGTGTGTGCAGTACATGAGTAGAATATACGAATTCTTTAAGCTTATAGAATATAATAATCGTAAAAGTAGGAGTACAGGGTTACATATGTATGGTTATTTATTCTGCACCCGATAATAACGTATATTGCTGATTACATATAAGAGTAAAGATATTTTATATAAGTCGGAGTCGATCTCGGGACGTAACACGCCCCTCCTTACGTTCGAACATAGTGCCTATGCTCTAAGTTCGAATATTGGCAAGACGATCGCTAAGGTCCGGTTCGACTCCGGAAAGTCTAATAGGTTCTTGGGGTCGTAAATCGGGGTAAATCGAAGATCGTTCAGGTGCGCTCGGTGTCTCAGGTGTTGTTGATCTTTCGGGACTCACGATGACTTCGCGCAGCTGTTCGTTGTTGCTGACCTCGGTTTGCCTTTGCAATTCCTTTTTGTGGGCTAGCATTAGCAGAAGGCCTGTGATGGAGTTCCAAACGGCACCGAGCAGATACAAGCTTCAGCCGTAAAGCGAATGAAGCGCATATCCGTGCACACATGTGTCGATTGAAAATTTGATGATGCGAATTATTAGGAAGATCCCGATGAGGCCTGCACTGGCAGTGCCAAACTCGAGAAAGATTGACCACATCTTGTCTGCGGCGTTTTCGGCGATGCGATTGAGAGTATTTTCGTCCAGCAGTCCTTGCAGAGAGATTGTCCCTGGGGCGATGCCGTATCCTGCTGAACCTCTTGCCAGATGATTAAGCAAGCCGGGTTTTTCTGCGGGGAACATGATTCTGTCCCGCAGCTGTTGTATGTCAGTTTCGGAATATATGCCACTGATCGCAAGGTCGCTGGGTGACACATATCTCCAAGTAGGTCTTTTGAGAGGTTGTAACTGTTGTGGTTGGATTACCTCGATTGGTTGTGGTGTGAATCGATACCAAGTTCCCTCGATTTGATATTGCGTGGGAAGCAAAGGATCACATTCGACTTGGGTTGCTGATTTTAATAGCATTCTTGAGGTTGTAGACAGAAAGTAGGTCTCGTTGTTGTATGTCACGGGTAGCTCGTTGTAACAAACAGATGTTTTCCTTAGCTTGCAGTCGACGGCCACGCACTTGACGATGTGTGCTACCTCCCCTGCGATGACTGCCATGTAGCCTGGGCCTTTCATGACGGTGTACGCGAATTTCTCGGGTAGGATAGCTGCAGTCGATAACGCGTTCTGCAACACTTGTCGTTCCAGTTTGCACCGTTGCGTCACCACGTCCTTGTACAAGCCTTTGATTTGTGTACGCACGTGCTTCTCAACATAAACAAATTTTGAATTAATGTATGAGAAGATGTCAAGGTTGTTGACTGAGACCTTTCGCATGGTGGCAGGCGATTGTCCCCTTGATGTTTCCAGGATGAATAATTTCGGATGTTCTGTACGAATTAGGGTGTAGCCACAGATCGGATACTCTGCATGTTTCGCCAGAGCAAACGTTGTCGACTGGGTGTTAAGCGTGTAAACATCTGGTGCACGCTTTCCGTCTTTCGTTGATTCCAATTTCGTAGCTAAGCCTTCGTACAGTACGTCGTAACGTGAGAATCCGCAAGTGTCGATGGGTGCCGTGCTCCAGAAGGCACTGTTGCCTTGGTTGTCCATGCACTGCTCGTCGCTGAGGGTACATTGTGTTCCTGATGGTAGCAGAATTTTTCCCTGAGCGAAGTTGACTGTGGCGTGATAGTTGTAGATCCCAATTTTAACGGTAGCAGTGACGAACACGTCGCTCCAGCTACCATATGGGTCACTGTAGTGTGTTTCCTCGCAGTTCCCATCTGTGTCGAGGCCACCTCCCATGGTGATCGATCGGTAGGCTGTTGCGTTTTTCTGGAGTCCAATGATTTCGGCAGTAAATCCGAGACGAATTATGCCGGTTTCTTGGAGACGCCGACATGCTTTTTCGTCCAGGTCGTGAAGATAAGTTTGTCGACCGCCCTGCACTGCAGAGTTATGAGAATGCATTCCGCAGTGGGTGATGGTTCGGTCGATCTCAACCTTGCACTGAATGACCTCGGTGCTGTCGAATTCCGAGAGCTGCAAGAGTTGAATGTAGGTCGATGTTGGCTTAGGTTCGGGGATCGGGTCATCACATTCCCCGACGTCGTTGAGCGATATAGTGGTGGCGTTCAAAACAGAACCTCCACAGTCGTACCCGATGATGGCACGGGCTTCGGTGAAATAGAGGCACAGGGCCAAGATGACCTTGGTAACACGCATCCTGCAACAGAGTTACGGTTTCAATTGCGTGAGGCGTAGTTTGTTCGTGTGGACGATCCTGTGTCTCCCTTTATGGTCAATTTTAACGTTTCCCCCCGAAAGCAATTCTACGACTTTACAGGGTTCCGAGTATTGATCTCTAAATTTCCCACCCGTAGGTTCTTTTAGCATAAGTACTGTATCACCTACGCCAAAATATTGTGGGTTTATTTTTCGATCGTAATAATTTTTTGATTTTTCTTTCGCATGTTTCAGATTTTCGGCAGCTAGCTCCTGGACCCCGTGGATTTTAGTGAACAGGTCCTTGAGGTAGTCCGTGTACGATTGATCCTGATGTTCTTCGATTCCTTGGTGATTCGAGGGTTGTCTGGCCAGCTTACCGAAGACGAGTTCGTGTGGACTAAAGCCGGTACCCTCGTGTTGACTTGTGTTGTACGAGAACATAGCCATTTCGAGTAGCTCGTCCCATTCGTGGTGGCGGTCGACGTACTGCTTTAAATATTCCGTCAGCACGTGATGCGAGCGCTCGATGGAGCCGTTCGTTTGCGGATGGAAGGCCGTAGTTCTGCATTGTTTGATACGAAATTTCTTAGCAATGTTGCGCATCAAGCTACTACAGAAGTTTGCGCCCTGGTCGGTGAGAAGAGCCTTGGGTGCCCCAAACCTCGCGATGAAATTCTTCGTGAAGGCGTTCGAAATGTCAATGGATGTGGTGCCGTTGAGGGGAATGGCTAGCGAATATTTAGTGAGAAGGTCCTGAATCGTAAGTATATGGGTGTTACCTTTATTGGTCGCCCGCAAGGGCCCTACAATATCCATAGATATTTTGTCGAATGCCGCACCTGGCGTGTCGGTTAGTACCATTGGTTGTTTTGTTTTTACTCTAACTAACTTCTTGAGTTGACACCCTCGGCAGTGTTGTATATACTCCTGAATTTCTTTTTTCATATTTTTCCAAAAATATTTATCGCGAATACGTTTGTACGTTTTGTTAACGCCCTTGTGACCACCCAGGAGTGAGTCGTGATTTTCGATAATAATAGCGCTTCTGTCCCTTTCTGAAGGCGTGATTATTAATTGTTGACAAATTGTTACTAACATTGGTACGTCGTGTAAATGATCGTTTATGCTACATTCGATGTCGACCCATGGTATGTGGTCGATCGCATCGGTTTTTGCAAAGCTTAAGGAAATTAATTGCAATTCCTGGATCGCGTCTCTGAGTGATGTTAAAGTTTCGGTAAGATCGTCGATCGAGGCGTTCGCTCGTAGATCTGATTTTATTGGTAGTAAGAAAATCCGTTTATTTTTAATGAGCAACGGTCGTACTCTACAGAAAGTCAGGTCTGTGACCTTAGGCAATTGTCCAATAGAATCAAGATCTTTCGCTCCAGCGTCGACCGGCTGGCCTTTAGTAGTGACGAAGCAGACCAGGCTATCGTTTTGCATTGTCAGCCTGTCTCTCGTGGTTCTCATTCGGAATGTCTCGCTCACCCCGCTTGGTGTCTGAGTCAAATTATACGGTACAGTGGCAGGATCGAATATTTCAGAGTCGTCGTCTGATGAATCGTCGCTTTCGCCAGGCGCCCCCGCAACGTCCGAATCCCTGTTATCGCCGTCGGTTTCGGCTGGCTGCTCTACCGTTTCGTTATCGATATCTCGCGGCGTTGCCAAGCCTAAGTCGGGGCGCGCTTCGTTTTCGTTCTGAGTGGATTCGGGTGTTACGGATGACCTCGGATCGAATATAGACGATTCGTCGTCGATGTCTAAGTCGTTGCTCGCGTTGGTATGGGGCGTGACTACTAAGACAGACGTCTCTGGCGGGTTACGCGAGAGCGCATCGGCGTTGCCGTTAATTCTACCGGGCTTGTATATTATTTTGTATTGATAATTTGCTAGCTTGAGTCTCCAATGGACCAAACGGTTAGCGGGATCTTTTATCGAGTGAAGCCAGACGAGCGGCTTATGGTCGGTGACGAGTGTGAATTCTCGACCGTATACATATGGTCTGAACTGTGTTACCGCATATACTATAGCCAAGAGTTCTTTCTCTATAGTCGACTAATTCTCCTCTGCCTTTGTGAGAGTTCTCGAAGTATACGATACCGGCCTATCTTTACCGACAACGCCCTAGGCTTATTATCGCGCCTATAGCACTGTTCGATGCGTCCGTTGTTATAATGAATGGTTTTGTAAAATCCGGGTGCTGAAGGACAGGGGCATTACACAGTGCCTCTTTGAGCGTTGAGAAGGCTTGCTCCTGTGCGTCAGTCCACACGAATGTACTTTGCTTTTTTAATAATTGCGTCATTGGTCGCGCAATAGCTGAGAAATTTTCGATAAATCTGCGGTAATATCCCGCTAATCCAAGAAATTGTTTGATTTTCGTAGGAGTATCGGGACGAGGATAATTTTTAATGGAATCGAGTTTACGGGGGTCAGGTTTTACCCCTTCTTCACTGAGTACGTGGCCCAGATAGGCCACCTCCTTGCGAAGAAACTCGCACTTGTCTGGTTGTAGGCTGAGATTGGCTTTACGAAGGCGTTCGACAAGCCTTCGGTATTTAATAGCGTGCTCTTGAAGAGAGCTCGCGTAGATAACGATATCATCTAGATAAACAAAAAGTTCCGTTCCTTGTAGTCCGCACAACACCCTGTCCATAAGACGTTGGAACGTTGCGGGAGCATTTTTAAGCCCAAATGGCATGCGGCTAAATTGATAATGGCCAAATGGCGTAGAAAATGCCGTTTTCGGCGCGTCGACTGAATTTATTTTGATTTGATGGAACCCGCTGGCCAAATTGAAAACGGAAAAATATTTGGCGCTACCAAGTTGATCAAGAATCTCAGTAATATTGGGTAGCGGGTAAGCATCACCAATAGTTTTTTCATTAAGACCCCTGTAATCGATAACCATCCGCCATCGTGGTTTACCGGAAGAATCTGCTTTTTTAGGAACGATCCATACGGGTGAACTATAGGGTGATTCGGATGGCTCGATAATTTTTCCCGTAATTAGGTCTGTCACCTGTTTAGTTATTTCATCCTTATGCGCGGGTGGAAATCTATATTGTCGCGTAAAAACAGGTTGGTCATCAGTCGTCGTGATTTTATGTTCGATCGCGTTAGTCGGTTCTAAATGAGCACCGGGTATATGAAATAAGTCGGCACTCTCGTCGATTAATGAATATATGCTGTCTCGCTCCTCCTCATTCAAATGCTCGAGGCGGAGGAGAGTCTTCACTTTATCGGCTTTTGATTTGATTTCATCATTCGTAACGCATGCAGTTAACACGTGTGTGTCCTTGAGCTGGAAGAGCTCGTATGGTTCGAGAGTCTGTGGGGGTAATAGAATATCTACGTCGTGCTCGGTTGTGTTGGAGACTTTAATATATATTAACCCGTTGTGATTCGTAACGAGGGCTTCGCCTGCGTAGATACCGTCGCCCAGATCTAAACGAGGAATATAACCGTCCGTCGTGTCTGTGTTTATAACCTTGGCCGAGACGACGCGGCTTGACCGCTCGGGAATGAGAGTCTTAAAAGATGTCTTGAATGGGAGCACGTGATTGCTCCATGTGACTGCTTCACGATCCCAATCTATAGTAGCCCTATTCAGTCCGTGAAATTCGGATCCTAATATAGCCGCTTGCTGGATTGGAAATTCGTCATCGACAATATGAAATGTACTTTTAGTTTCTACTATATCGATTTCGGTTTCCCCTCTGGTGTAGACCGGTGTCTCTGAAATGCCTTGCAATTTTAAAATGGAATACGGATTGACTTCGGCGTCTTCGCATAATGCGCTCTTTTTTATTAAATTTGGATCGCATCCGGAATCTACTAGGAAGTCGTTTTTGTCCTTAAGCTGAGGTGACGCAATTTCTACTACCGGTATATACGAAGAATGACTTAATCGGACGTTTGCTGTTCGGACGACTCGCTCGACGGGCCGTCCTCCGCTTGTATATATTTCACGGGGCGCTGTTGAGCGATCTCCGTCCGACTGGTCCCCTGTTCCATCGGACGGGGCTTCGCGTTTCCCGAATATTTTTCGTTCCGTTGTTTCGCGAAACATTGCTCAATCGTATGGCCTTGCTTGTTACAATACGAGCAAACTGCGCCTTCCGTGCGCGGAAGCGGTTTGCGTTTTGGTCTGAGTTCTGGGTGAATAGCCCAGCATTTTTCTGCGAGATGCCCCTTTTTGTTACATTGCGGACAAACTACAGATTGCGAGGAGGACGAAGACGCGATTTTAACCGATGCTGTTGGAGATGTTTCTTTAATTTCCGGCTTGAAACGAGTATTATCGCGATCTATTTCTTTCTCGACGCGAATGGCAGTTGCGTAGGCATCGGTGAGACTCTCGTATCCCTCTAATTTTAATCGGAATCTGTAATCTGGTGGCAACCCGGCAATGAAACAGTCGAGGGTTTCTTTTTCGAGATATTGTTTGTTTAGCGCCGAGAGCTCTCCGAGGCCCGCGGTTTCTCCATCAATTATGGCGCAATGGAGGTCTTTGACTCGACTGATGTAATCAATGATATGTTCATTTTTTGTTTTCGCAATGCTCCCGAGGTCACCGCGGTACTGATTGACTGTCTTTGCACTACCAAAAATTGTCTTTAACTTGTTACAAAAATCGACAATCGTCAAAAAGGTGTCGTCTTCGACAGCAGTGTAGGCTCTACCCTTGAGTTTGTTTCTAAGAAGGCGAGCCACAATCGCTTCGTTTACCGGCGGGAATAGCTCGCGTATCCGCTGGCATGCGCGTGAGAAATTTAATACGGGCATATTCACGCCGTCGAACGTCGGTACTGCTTCTAAGGCGTCCTTGTATGAGAGAGACGGGTTGTTGGTTCGCGGACCAAGAAACGCATCCGGGGATGTGTTAACGTTATTTCGATTATTTGCCGAATTTCTTAATTCCGCCATCTCTCTTCTAAGTTGCGTTAATTCATCAAATACTGCGGACATCGGGTGTTCTGGGGTGCTACCGGGTGGTCCGTACGCACCATCTTCGGGAGTTTTAAATTCAGCGAAGCGCTTTGCTTGTAGCTGTTCTTGTTCTATGAGTTTATTTTCGCGTTCCAATATAGTATTAAAATCTTTCTTTAAACCTTTTTCACGGTCTTGAATTGCTTTTTGTTGGTTTTTTAATTCTTTCTCAAATTCGAGCAGCCTTTGTTCGTCAGCACGGAGTTCTTCCTCCGTCTTTTCGCCTAATTTCTTTGAGCGTGTCGAAGCCATTTTGACCGATATTAATAATGGAGTGAGTTCGGAAATAAACCAGTGACTTAAGGTATCCCACCGCTGTCACCAGAAATTTACTGTTACGTCGCGGATGCAAATGTTATATTTTTAAAAAGCAAAATTTGGAAACGCGCGAAATAACAGGTATTGATCCTCAATTTGCACGAGAATGTGCTCGTCCGGGATGAGGACTAAAAGGACTAATTTATTTCCGAATATTGAATAGAGTGTGTGTATTATTTATTAATTATGTGTTGTACCTTTCGATGATTATTCGAGCGGAAGAGCGTAGAGGGTGATGATGGCTTGGTTGTACGTGATGGCCTCGACGTCGGAATTGGTTCGATCAGCTGTGCTGGTAACTGCCTCGAGGTCAGCCGTTCTTTGCCGTACGAGCTCTATTGGTGTTGGAAGAATGACGTCGGAAATAATCCGAGGTAGTATAGGTGTCGCGTTCACGAACTCGACGATTTCTTTTAAAGCGAGATATAGTCTTTTCTCTGGCACACTATGTCCCGGCGGACTTTTACTTTTACCGAGCTTAATAGCGTCCCGTCTTCGAGAGTTGAATTTACAACCGCCTCGCCTTCTACCCATAGGATGTATACGCGACGGTTAGCAGCGGACGTGGCTGTTCGGGTTATCGTGACGGATGTTGTTATTCAGATAAAATAGGCTGGGAAGTGCCGGCTAGCTACAGCCTCCAGTGCTCGAGACAATGAGCACTGCGACGTGGCTGTTGCGTAGAGGCACGAACGAGGTAGAGGATAAAGCGAGGAATGTGCTACGCGTGTATGACAGAGGAGGCACAAAGAGTATGACGAGTTTAGCTTGGGAATGAATAAAAGAACCACTACAAGTTTCTGCGTCGAGTGCGCAAGCGACTGCGCGACAAGGAGGCGAACGAGTAATGATTACAACACAGGAGAGTCACAGCAGAGTAAAAGAATCGATACAAGTTTCGGGCGTCCAGTGCGCAGGTGTATGCGCGACAAAGAGGCGAACGAGTAACGATTGAGATAGAGTGAGATGAGAGAATCGTTGCGAGTTTCGGCATCTACTGCATGTGGCAGAGAGGCGAACGAGCAATGATTGAGATGAAACGAGTTTGAAAGTAGAATAGGTTGTAACAAGGTTAATAAGCGTTTTCTTTGGGATTTTCGATGATGGAGATAATATCGAAGCGGGTGAAGTCAAGGAGACACTGATGTTACACCGTAAATGGTTAAAATATGTATATTGATATTTAAGTTGCACGATACACGAGAGTAAACTTTTATTACGCGACTTACAGGATCACCGCGGAGTCAGTCTGTTCGTTTCGCGTAAAAAGAATTATGTCGTACGGAACACTTGTACAGTTTCAGATTTATAACCGCTCGGAAACTTCGCAAACATTTACTTCGTACCCGAGATGCTACGCGTATATAATTTCTTAGTCGCGCTGACGCTAAGTACAGAAGATACAGACGGAATGACCGAAGAGCCTGGCACGCAGGCCGGTAATATAACTGTTCAGATGTTGGTGGGGATAGCCTCCTCTCGAGCTGCGTCGCTGAGGCGATGCGCGCGCATTATTCTAAGTCTAAGGCCCGTGGGAAGAGACGTTTGGTGCTCGAGTCTCGGGCCAACGGATGTTATGTCTACACTCGCCGACAGTGGAGTGAGGCGTTCGGTGCTCGAGTCTCGAGCCAACGGATGTTATGTCTACACTCGCCGACAGTGGAGTGAGGCGTTCGGTGCTCGAGTCTCGAGCCAACGGATGTTATGTCTACACTCGCCGACAAAGGAGTGGAGTGAGACGCTTGGCGTTCGAACCTCGGGCCAGCGGATGTTATGTCTACGCTCGCCGACTGTCGCATCGACCGCTGACGGCTCGATGAAGCGTGGGAGCCTAAGCGTGAATACAATGTTAAATGGTCGTATGTAGAGTACAGTCGATATTGTCATACCTGAAGTACAGTAGATGCTTCTTAACGCAAGGTATAATAGTGAATGTCGTATAGAATGTATAAAAAAATATGTCGAGTCTCGTACGTTGAGTATTAGTGGAAGTACAGTATGGGCTGCTACGTAATTAATATAGAAACTGTCATATGTGTGTGTGTGCAGTACATGAGTAGAATATACGAATTCTTTAAGCTTATAGAATATAATAATCGTAAAAGTAGGAGTACAGGGTTACATGAGTATGGTTATTTATTCTGCACCCGATAATAACGTATATTGCTGATTACATATAAGAGTAAAGATATTTTATATAAGTCGGAGTCGATCTCGGGACGTAACAGAGATAGAGAGATAGAGAGATAGAGAGATAGAGAGATAGAGAGATAGAGAGATAGAGAGATAGAGAGATAGAGAGATAGAGAGATAGAGAGATAGAGAGATAGAGAGATAGAGAGATAGAGAGATAGAGAGATAGAGAGATAGAGAGATAGAGAGATAGAGAGATAGAGAGATAGAGAGATAGAGAGATAGAGAGATAGAGAGATAGAGAGATAGAGTGATAGAGAGATAGAGAGATAGAGAGATAGAGAGATAGAGAGATAGAGAGATAGAGAGATAGAGAGATAGAGAGATAGAGAGATAGAGAGATAGAGAGATAGAGAGATAGAGAGATAGAGAGATAGAGAGATAGAGAGATAGAGAGATAGAGAGATAGAGAGATAGAGAGATAGAGAGATAGAGAGATAGAGAGATAGAGAGATAGAGAGATAGAGAGATAGAGAGATAGAGAGATAGAGAGATAGAGAGATAGAGAGATAGAGAGATAGAAAGATAGAGAGATAGAGAGATAGAGAGATAGAGAGATAGAGAGATAGAGAGATAGAGAGATAGAGAGATAGAGAGATAGAGAGATAGAGAGATAGAGAGTCAGAGAGATAGAGAGATGAAGAGACAGAGAGATAGAGAAATAGAGAGATAGAGAGATAGAGAGATAGAAATATAGAGAGATAGAGAGATAGAGAGATAGAGAGATAGAGAGATAGAGAGATAGAGAGATAGAGAGATAGAGAGATAGAGAGATAGAGAGATAGAGAGATAAAGAGATAGAGAGATAGAGAGATAGAGAGATAGAGAGATAGAGAGATAGAGAGATAGAGAGATAGAGAGATAGAGGAGATAGAGAGATAGAGAGATAGAAAGATAGAGAGATAGAGAGATAGAGAGATAGAGAGATAGAGAGATAGAGAGATAGAGAGATAGGGAGATAGAGAGATAGAGAGATAGAGAGATAGAGAGATAGAGAGATAGAGAGATAGAGAGATAGAGAGATAAAGAGATAGAGAGATAGAGAGATAGAAAGAAAGAGAGATAGAAAGATAGAGAGATAGAGAGATAGAAAGATAGAGAGATAGAGAGATACAGAGATAGAAAGATAAAGAGATAGAGAGCTGGAGAGATAGAGAGATAGAGAGATAGAGAGATGGAGAGATAGAGAGATAGAGAGATAGAGAGATAGAGAGATAGAGAGATAGAGAGATAGAGAGATAGAGAGATAGAGAGATAGAGAGATAGAGAGATAGAGAGATAGAGAGATAGAGAGATAGAGAGATAGAGAGATAGAGAGATAGAGAGATAGAGAGATAGAGAGATAGAGAGAGAGAGATAGAGAGATAGAGAGATAGAGAGATAGAGAGATAGAGAGATAGAGAGATAGAGAGATAGAGAGATAGAGAGATAGAGAGATAGAGAGATAGAGAGATAGAGAGATAGAAAGATAGAGTGATAAAGAGATAAAGAGATAGAGAGATAAAGAGATAGAAAGATAGACGGATAGAGGGATAGAAAGGCAGAGAGATAGAGAGATAGAGAGATGGAGAGATAGAGAGATAGAGAGATAGAGAGATAGAGAGATAGAGAGATAGAGAGATAGAGAAATAGAGAGATAGAGAGATAGAGAGATAGAGAGATAGAGAGATAGAGAGATAGAGAGATAGAGAGATAGAGAGATAGAGAGATAGAGAGATAGAGAGATAGAGAGATAGAGAGATAGAGAGATAGAGAGATAGAGAGATAGAGAGATAAAGAGATAGAGAGATAGAGAGATATAGAGATAGAGAGATAAAGAGATAGAGAGATAGAGAGATAGAGAGATGGAGAGATAGAGAGATGGAGAGATAGAGAGATAGAGAAATAGAGAGATAGAGAGATAGGAAGATAGAAAGATAGAAAGATAGAGAGATAGAGAGAGAGAGATAGAGAGATAGAGAGATAGAGAGATAGAGAGATAGAGAGATAGAGAGATAGAAAGATAGAGTGATAAAGAGATAAAGAGATAGAGAGATAAAGAGATAGAAAGATAGACGGATAGAGGGATAGAAAGGCAGAGAGATAGAGAGATAGAGAGATAGAGAGATAGAGAGATAGAGAGATAGAGAGATAGAGAGATAGAGAGATAGAGAGATAGAGAGATAGAGAGATAGAGAGATAGAGAGATAGAGAGATAGAGAGATAGAGAGATAGAGAGATAGAGAGATAGAGAGATAGAGAGATAGAGAGATAGAGAGATAGAGAGATAGAGAGATAGAGAGATAGAGAGATAGAGAGATAGAGAGATAGAGAGATAGAGAGATAGAGTGATAGAGAGATAGAGAGATAGAGAGATAGAGAGATAGAGAGATAGAGAGATAGAGAGATAGAGAGATAGAGAGATAGAGAGATAGAGAGATAGAGAGATAGAGAGATAGAGAGATAGAGAGATAGAGAGATAGAGAGATAGAGAGATAGAGAGATAGAGAGATAGAGAGATAGAGAGATAGAGAGATAGAGAGATAGAGAGATAGAGAGATAGAGAGATAGAGAGATAGAGAGATAGAGAGATAGAGAGATAGAGAGATAGAGAGATAGAGAGATAGAAAGATAGAGAGATAGAGAGATAGAGAGATAGAGAGATAGAGAGATAGAGAGATAGAGAGATAGAGAGATAGAGAGATAGAGAGATAGAGAGATAGAGAGTCAGAGAGATAGAGAGATGAAGAGACAGAGAGATAGAGAAATAGAGAGATAGAGAGATAGAGAGATAGAAATATAGAGAGATAGAGAGATAGAGAGATAGAGAGATAGAGAGATAGAGAGATAGAGAGATAGAGAGATAGAGAGATAGAGAGATAGAGAGATAGAGAGATAAAGAGATAGAGAGATAGAGAGATAGAGAGATAGAGAGATAGAGAGATAGAGAGATAGAGAGATAGAGGAGATAGAGAGATAGAGAGATAGAAAGATAGAGAGATAGAGAGATAGAGAGATAGAGAGATAGAGAGATAGAGAGATAGAGAGATAGGGAGATAGAGAGATAGAGAGATAGAGAGATAGAGAGATAGAGAGATAGAGAGATAGAGAGATAGAGAGATAGAGAGATAAAGAGATAGAGAGATAGAGAGATAGAAAGAAAGAGAGATAGAAAGATAGAGAGATAGAGAGATAGAAAGATAGAGAGATAGAGAGATACAGAGATAGAAAGATAAAGAGATAGAGAGCTGGAGAGATAGAGAGATAGAGAGATGGAGAGATGGAGAGATAGAGAGATAGAGAGATAGAGAGATAGAGAGATAGAGAGATAGAGAGATAGAGAGATAGAGAGATAGAGAGATAGAGAGATAGAGAGATAGAGAGATAGAGAGATAGAGAGATAGAGAGATAGAGAGATAGAGAGATAGAGAGATAGAGAGATAGAGAGATAGAGAGATAGAGAGATAGAGAGAGAGAGATAGAGAGATAGAGAGATAGAGAGATAGAGAGATAGAGAGATAGAGAGATAGAGAGATAGAGAGATAGAGAGATAGAGAGATAGAGAGATAGAGAGATAGAGAGATAGAAAGATAGAGTGATAAAGAGATAAAGAGATAGAGAGATAAAGAGATAGAAAGATAGACGGATAGAGGGATAGAAAGGCAGAGAGATAGAGAGATAGAGAGATGGAGAGATAGAGAGATAGAGAGATAGAGAGATAGAGAGATAGAGAGATAGAGAGATAGAGAAATAGAGAGATAGAGAGATAGAGAGATAGAGAGATAGAGAGATAGAGAGATAGAGAGATAGAGAGATAGAGAGATAGAGAGATAGAAAGATAGAGAGATAGAGAGATAGAGAGATATAGAGATAGAGAGATAGAGAGATAGAGAGATAGAGAGATAGAGAGATAGAGAGATAGAGAGATAGAGAGATAGAGAGATAGAGAGATAGAGAGATAGAGAGATAGAGAGATAGAGAGATAGAGAGATAGAGAGATAGAGAGATAAAGAGATAGAGAGATAGAGAGATATAGAGATAGAGAGATAAAGAGATAGAGAGATAGAGAGATGGAGAGATAGAGAGATGGAGAGATAGAGAGATAGAGAAATAGAGAGATAGAGAGATAGGAAGATAGAAAGATAGAAAGATAGAGAGATAGAGAGAGAGAGATAGAGAGATAGAGAGATAGAGAGATAGAGAGATAGAGAGATAGAGAGATAGAAAGATAGAGTGATAAAGAGATAAAGAGATAGAGAGATAAAGAGATAGAAAGATAGACGGATAGAGGGATAGAAAGGCAGAGAGATAGAGAGATAGAGAGATAGAGAGATAGAGAGATAGAGAGATAGAGAGATAGAGAGATAGAGAGATAGAGAGATAGAGAGATAGAGAGATAGAGAGATAGAGAGATAGAGAGATAGAGAGATAGAGAGATCGAGAGATAGAGAGATAGAGAGATAGAGAGATAGAGAGATAGAGAGATAGAGAGATAGAGAGATAGAGAGATAGAGAGATAGAGAGATAGAGAGATAGAGAGATAGAGAGATAGAGAGATAGAGAGATAGAGAGATAGAGAGATAGAGAGATAGAGAGATAGAGAGATAGAGAGATAGAGAGATAGAGAGATAGAGAGATAGAGAGATAGAGAGATAGCGAGATAGAGAGATAGAGAGATAGAGAGATAGAGAGATAGAGAGATAGAAAGAGAGAGATAGAGAGATAGAGAGATGGAGAGATAGAGAGATAGAGAGATAGAAAGATAGAGAGATAGGGAGATGGAGAGATGGAGTGATAGAGAGATAGAGAGAAAGGGAGATAGAGACATAGAGAGATACAGGGATAGAGCGATAGAGAGATAGAGAGAAAGAGAGATTAAGTGATTGAAAGATAGAGAGATAGAGAGATAGAGAGGTAGAGAGATAGAAAGATAGAGAGATAGAGAGATAGAGGAGATAGAGAGATAGAAAAATAGAAAGATAGAGCGATAGAGAGATAGAAAGATAGAGAGATAGAGAGGTAGAGAGATAGAGAGATAGAGAGATAGAGAGATAGAGAGATAGAGAGATAGAGAGATAGAGAAATAGAGAGATAGAGAGATAGAGAGATAGAGAGATGAAGAAATAGAAAGATACAGAGATAGAGAGATAGAGAGATAGAGAGATAGAGAGATAGAGAGATAGAGAGATAGAGAGATAGAGAGATGGAGAGATAGAGAGATAGAGAGATAGGGAGATAGAGAAATAGAGAGATAGAAGGACAGAGGGATAGAAAGATAGAGGGATAGAGAGGAAGAGAGATAGAGAGATAGAGAGATAGAGAGATAGAGAGATAGAGAGATAGAGAGATAGAGAGATAGAGAGATAGAGAGATAGAGAGATAGAGAGATAGAGAGATAGAGAGATAGAGAGATAGAGAGATAGAGAGATAGAGAGATAGAGAGATAGAGAGATAGAGAGATAGAGAGATAGAGAGATAGAGAGATAGAGAGATAGAGAGATAGAGAGATAGAGAGATAGAGAGATAGAGAGATAGAGAGATAGAGAGATAGAGAGATAGAGAGATAGAGAGATAGAGAGATAGAGAGATAGAGAGATAGAGAGATAGAGAGATAGAGAGATAGAGAGATAGAGAGATAGAGAGATAGAGAGATAGAGAGATAGAGAGATAGAGAGATAGAGTGATAGAGAGATAGAGAGATAGAGAGATAGAGAGATAGAGAGATAGAGAGATAGAGAGATAGAGAGATAGAGAGATAGAGAGATAGAGAGATAGAGAGATAGAGAGATAGAGAGATAGAGAGATAGAGAGATAGAGAGATAGAGAGATAGAGAGATAGAGAGATAAAGAGATAGAGAGATAGAGAGATAGAGAGATAGAGAGATAGAGAGATAGAGAGCTAGAGAGATAGAGAGATAAAGAGATAGAGAGATAGAGAGATAGAGAGATAGAGAGATAGAGAGATAGAGAGATAGAGAGATAGAGAGATAGAGAGATAGAGAGATAGAGAGATAGAGAGATAGAGAGATAGAGAGATAGAGATATAGAGAGATAGAGAGATAGAGAGATAGAGAGATAGAGAGATAGAGAGATAGAGAGATAGAGAGATAGAGAGATAGAGAGATAGAGAGATAGAGAGATAGAGAGATAGAGAGATAGAGAGATAGAGAGATAGAGAGATAGAGAGATAGAGAGATAGAGAGATAGAAGGATAGAGAGATCGAGAGATAGAGAGATAGAGAGATAGAGAGATAAAGAGATAAAAAGATAGAGAGATAAAGAGATAAAGAGATAGAGAGATAGAGATATAGAGAGATAGAGAGATAGAAAGATGGAGAGATAGAGAGAAAGAGAGATAGAGAGATAGAGAGATAGAGAGATAGAGAGATAGAGAGATAGAGAGATAGAGAGATAGAGAGATAGAGAGATAGAGAGATAGAGAGATAGAGAGATAGAGAGATAGAGAGATAGAGAGATAGAGAGATAGAGAGATAGAGAGATAGAGAGATAGAGAAATATAGAGATAGAGAGATAGAAAGATAGAGAGATGGAGAGATAGAGAGATAGAGAGATCGAGAGATAGAGAGATAGAGAGATAGAGAGATAGAGAGATAGAGAGATAGAGAGATAGAGAGATAGAGAGATAGAGAGATAGAGAGATAGAGAGATAGAGAGATAGAGAGATAGAGAGATAGAGAGATAGAGAGATAGAGAGATAGAGAGATAGAGAGATAGAGAGATAGAGAGATAGAGAGATAGAGAGATAGAGAGATAGAGAGATAGAGAGATAGAGAGATAGAGAGATAGAGAGATAGAGAGATAGAGAGATAGAAAGATAGAGAGATAGAGAGATAGAGAGATAGAGAGATAGAGAGATAGAGAGATAGAGAGATAGAGAGATAGAGAGATAAAGAGATAGAGAGATAGAGAGATACAGCGATAGAGAGATAGAGAGATAGAGAGATAGAGAGATAGAGAGATAGAGAGATAGAGAGATAGAGAGATAGAGAGATAGAGAGATAGAGAGATAGAGAGATAGAGAGATAGAGAGATAGAGAGATAGAGAGATAGAGAGATAGAGAGATAGAGAGATAGAGAGATAGAGAGATAGAGAGATAGAGAGAGATAGAGAGATAGAGAGATAGAGAGATAGAGAGATAGAGAGATAGAGAGATAGAGAGATAGAGAGATAGAGAGATAGAGAGATAGAGAGATAGAGAGATAGAGAGATAGAGAGATAGAGAGATAGAGAGATAGAGAGATAGAGAGATCGAGAGATAGAGAGATAGAGAGATAGAGAGATAGAGAGATAGAGAGATAGAGAGATAGAGAGATAGAGAAATAGAGAAATAGAAAGATAGAGAGATAGAGAGATAGAGAGACAGAGAGATAGAGAGATAGAGAGATAGAGAGATAGAGAGATAGAGAGATAGAAAGATAGAGAGATAAAGAGATAGAGAGATAGAGAGATAGAGAGATAGAGAGATAGAGAGATAGAGAGATAGAGAGATAGAGAGATAGAGAGATAGAGAGATAGAGAGATAGAAATATGGTGAGATAGAGAGATAGAGAGATCGAGAGATAAAGAGATAGAGAGATAGAGAGATAGAGAGATAGAGAGATAGAGAGATAGAGAGATAGAGAGATAGAGA
>CAXAQZ010000442.1:95000-97067 GCA_963971145.1 Sussaba pulchella | reverse complement strand
ATGATGATGATGATGATGATGATGATGATGATGATGATGATGATGATGATGATGATGATGATGATGATGATGATGATGATGATGATGATGATGATGATGATGATGATGATGATGATGATGATGATGATGATGATGATGATGATGATGATGATGATGATGATGATGATGATGATGATGATGATGATGATGATGATGATGATGATGATGATGATGATGATGATGATGATGATGATGATGATGATGATGATGATGATGATGATGATGATGATGATGATGATGATGATGATGATGATGATGATGATGATGATGATGATGATGATGATGATGATGATGATGATGATGATGATGATGATGATGATGATGATGATGATGATGATGATGATGATGATGATGATGATGATGATGATGATGATGATGATGATGATGATGATGATGATGATGATGATGATGATGATGATGATGATGATGATGATGATGATGATGATGATGATGATGATGATGATGATGATGATGATGATGATGATGATGATGATGATGATGATGATGATGATGATGATGATGATGATGATGATGATGATGATGATGATGATGATGATGATGATGATGATGATGATGATGATGATGATGATGATGATGATGATGATGATGATGATGATGATGATGATGATGATGATGATGATGATGATGATGATGATGATGATGATGATGATGATGATGATGATGATGATGATGATGATGATGATGATGATGATGATGATGATGATGATGATGATGATGATGATGATGATGATGATGATGATGATGATGATGATGATGATGATGATGATGATGATGATGATGATGATGATGATGATGATGATGATGATGATGATGATGATGATGATGATGATGATGATGATGATGATGATGATGATGATGATGATGATGATGATGATGATGATGATGATGATGATGATGATGATGATGATGATGATGATGATGATGATGATGATGATGATGATGATGATGATGATGATGATGATGATGATGATGATGATGATGATGATGATGATGATGATGATGATGATGATGATGATGATGATGATGATGATGATGATGATGATGATGATGATGATGATGATGATGATGATGATGATGATGATGATGATGATGATGATGATGATGATGATGATGATGATGATGATGATGATGATGATGATGATGATGATGATGATGATGATGATGATGATGATGATGATGATGATGATGATGATGATGATGATGATGATGATGATGATGATGATGATGATGATGATGATGATGATGATGATGATGATGATGATGATGATGATGATGATGATGATGATGATGATGATGATGATGATGATGATGATGATGATGATGATGATGATGATGATGATGATGATGATGATGATGATGATGATGATGATGATGATGATGATGATGATGATGATGATGATGATGATGATGATGATGATGATGATGATGATGATGATGATGATGATGATGATGATGATGATGATGATGATGATGATGATGATGATGATGATGATGATGATGATGATGATGATGATGATGATGATGATGATGATGATGATGATGATGATGATGATGATGATGATGATGATGATGATGATGATGATGATGATGATGATGATGATGATGATGATGATGATGATGATGATGATGATGATGATGATGATGATGATGATGATGATGATGATGATGATGATGATGATGATGATGATGATGATGATGATGATGATGATGATGATGATGATGATGATGATGATGATGATGATGATGATGATGATGATGATGATGATGATGATGATGATGATGATGATGATGATGATGATGATGATGATGATGATGATGATGATGATGATGATGATGATGATGATGATGATGATGATGATGATGATGATGATGATGATGATGATGATGATGATGATGATGATGATGATGATGATGATGATGATGATGATGATGATGATGATGATGATGATGATGATGATGATGATGATGATGATGATGATGATGATGATGATGATGATGATGATGATG
>CAXAQZ010000442.1:25000-90000 GCA_963971145.1 Sussaba pulchella | reverse complement strand
TCTTGACTGAAATGTATTCTTTCCATGCCTGTTCTCGTTCATCTGGACTTCGCCTTCCACTTCTTGTGTACGTCCGCCGGCTTCGTATACATTGTCTTCGAATCGCTGCTACGTTTTCGTTCCACCAGTATACTGGTGGGTTTTTGTGTACCGTGCGTTTTCTTGGCATGACCCTATTGCTGATTTTTGTCAGGACATCGGAGTATGCTTCCAGTGAAGTGGTGTTGCTGCTGTCTGTTGCTCTCGCGATTTCTTCATCCAGTCTCTCGAAGTTCAATTTTCTTGCTTGCCATTTAATACGGTGTGCATCGATGTTCCGTGCTTTTCTAGGCGTTCTGACTTCGAAAGATATATACATGTGGTCGCTCAGTGATTCCTCGTCTCGTACGTTCCAGCTATGTATTTTTCTTCGGATGTCTTCCGTGACGATTGTAAGGTCCAGTATCGACGATTGGTTTAGCCTCTGGAAAGTCGGCTTCGTCCCTTCATTTACGACAATGAGCCCGTTTGCTGCGATCCAGTCAGTCATGATTTCGCCTCGCTTGTCCGTGTATCTCATCCCCCATTGCGGCGATTTTGCGTTGAAATCTCCGGTAATGATTGCGCTTTCATTGTTGAGCCTGATGCGCTGGCCTATTTGCTCCAGGCATCTCTCCAGGGCTTCAACTTCTTGGTTTCCTGACGAGTAGCAGCTATAGAAAGTTATGTTATTCATAGCCACGAAAGCGTGTCCACACCCGTATCCTTGGCTAGTGGTCGTGATGCTTGGGTCAAGTACTTTGATCGCAACGTCGATCTGTTCGTCATAGGTCCAATCATTGCGGCCTTTAATCGCTCTCTGGTTCGGTTCGCTTATTAACACTAAGCTGGCTCCCAGCTTCTGTCCCGTCGCTATGGCCAGGTCAACTGCGGGCCTGCTCCTATTCGTGTTAATTTGGAGGATTTTCGCCATTTCTGTTCACGACCGGACTCGTTCTTTGCTTCTGACTCCCGTTGTCTTCTTTAGTGCATTTTCTGCTGCCAGACTGGTGCCCATCCTTATTGCAGAACACGCAATGTGGCAGGTTCGTGCACTCCGCGGCTCTGTGGCCTGGCTTACCGCATTTCAGGCAGTCGTTTTCCCTGTCCGGTCCGGGACATTGGGCTTTTGTGTGCCCGTGGTGCCAGCAGCGGAAGCATTTTGTCTCTGTTACTCTCTCGATAACTCGGCAAATTGTCCAGCCGATTTTTATTTTCCCTAGGTCAGTGAGCTTACGGGCCGTGTATTCTGACGTTATAACCGTGATGTTGTAGTGGCCTCCGTACGTTGGCCTGCGGGCGCTTAGCGTAATCCCACCTGGGCTCGTCTGGGTCGCTTGCACGATGGCTTCGATTATCTCCTCATCCGTCGTTACCTCGTCTAGGTCCTTGATGTGGAGTACTTTTTTCTTCGTATATAGCGAGGTTGTCGCGTGCGGAAGCTTCGCCTCAATCGCTTCCTTCAAGGCTTTGGCTTTTTCAGTCCCGTTACTTATAGTGACGAGAAGATCACCCGCTCTCGTTCTTTTCACGTCCTTGATTTCCACTCCCAGCGTGTTGGGGTTCACTGTCTGCTTCATTGTCCTCAGCGTGTCCGCGTATGACTCGCCGTTCGTTTTGATAATTACAGCATCCCCTTTTCCTGGCTTTCTGATTCCAGACACTCTTGTTACGGCGGGGGCCGTCCCGTTTTCTCGCTCTTTATCACGCTGGCCTTGGTAGAGCATGATTCGCACTTCCGTGTCCGCGAATACAAAAGACAGAACCCTGCTGAACAATACCCCCAATTCCCCTTTGATAAGCGGGATCGCCAGCATCGATTTTTTGCCTTCCAAGACTTTAGCTCGGACAGCTTCCGTCGCCTCGAAGATCCTTTCTGGGTCTGGCATCCCCCTGTCTATCTGCTCTTCTATGATGGGATAAAAGATCTTCCTCGACGTCTCTTGCACATCTCCCTCGCCGTCTGGGAAACTCAGTGTACGGATCATCGTTGCGATTTCCCCTGGTTTCCTCCGCTGCCGTCGGAGCCCCTCCAGGCCACCGAAGTTTTTTATCGCTCGCTGGATAGAGGGATGATCCGACTTCAGGTCCTGGCTACATGGCAACATTATAGCCGCATCTGTGGGAGAGTCCCAGACTTGTCCGTCTTGGAGCTCACAGGCTTCAAAGATGTTGTCGTCCCATGTTGCATCGTCCACTAGCACGAAGGCTTCAAACGTCCCATCTCCTTTTGCCTCCTGTCGTCGTTGCCGTCAAAGCTGTTCCTTCTGGCACTCCCTGCACCTTACGGTGCCTAGCATTTTGGAGGCTTCGATGTTCTGGCCCTGTCTCGCTTCCGCGGACTGGATGCCCTGGGCTGTGGTAGGATTGTCTTGGTTCTCTAACCACTTCGTGACTTCCTCGCTCTCCAGCTGCTCTGCTTGATATGCGAGCTTTGCGGACAGCTCCTTAATGTCTCGCCGAGCGTTGTATGATACCTGCACTACTTTTTCCAGGGCCTTGATGTTCCGGCACATTTTTCCGATTATTGTCCTGACCAAAGCTATGTCGCACGGTGCGGGTTTGAGCTTGTCGTCCGGTGGGGTTGACAGTCTTTTCCGTTTGTGGTTCTGTGAGCTCGGCGTTCCTTCGTTAACGTTCTCTGAGTCCACTTCAGGTGTTGCCTCTGGGAGAGAGATGGTGCGGGCTCGAATCGGAGATTTCCGAATTCGGTCTCTCCGTGCGAACGGGTCTTTCGCCGTCTCTAGTCCGTCACGTGTTTGTCTTCTTTCCGTTCCGCTTTGTGGGTTTTTGTTTTTGTTTGTCTTGCCCATAGTTGATTCGCAGTCATTGGATGACGATCCAGCGCTGCCTGCTTTAACACAGCTGACCTGGACCGGTACTGAGGTGTCCCTCCTCTGCACCGTAAACTTTTTACACATCTCGTCGTCGCTCATATTTGGTTTTTTTAATAGAGGTTCCTTCCCCTAGGTTTATTATCGGGGTAGCCTTCCCCACGCGACACGTTTGGTCCGCGGGGACTATTTTATTTCATCCTGATGATGATGATGATGATGATGATGATGATGATGATGATGATGATGATGATGATGATGATGATGATGATGATGATGATGATGATGATGATGATGATGATGATGATGATGATGATGATGATGATGATGATGATGATGATGATGATGATGATGATGATGATGATGATGATGATGATGATGATGATGATGATGATGATGATGATGATGATGATGATGATGATGATGATGATGATGATGATGATGATGATGATGATGATGATGATGATGATGATGATGATGATGATGATGATGATGATGATGATGATGATGATGATGATGATGATGATGATGATGATGATGATGATGATGATGATGATGATGATGATGATGATGATGATGATGATGATGATGATGATGATGATGATGATGATGATGATGATGATGATGATGATGATGATGATGATGATGATGATGATGATGATGATGATGATGATGATGATGATGATGATGATGATGATGATGATGATGATGATGATGATGATGATGATGATGATGATGATGATGATGATGATGATGATGATGATGATGATGATGATGATGATGATGATGATGATGATGATGATGATGATGATGATGATGATGATGATGATGATGATGATGATGATGATGATGATGATGATGATGATGATGATGATGATGATGATGATGATGATGATGATGATGATGATGATGATGATGATGATGATGATGATGATGATGATGATGATGATGATGATGATGATGATGATGATGATGATGATGATGATGATGATGATGATGATGATGATGATGATGATGATGATGATGATGATGATGATGATGATGATGATGATGATGATGATGATGATGATGATGATGATGATGATGATGATGATGATGATGATGATGATGATGATGATGATGATGATGATGATGATGATGATGATGATGATGATGATGATGATGATGATGATGATGATGATGATGATGATGATGATGATGATGATGATGATGATGATGATGATGATGATGATGATGATGATGATGATGATGATGATGATGATGATGATGATGATGATGATGATGATGATGATGATGATGATGATGATGATGATGATGATGATGATGATGATGATGATGATGATGATGATGATGATGATGATGATGATGATGATGATGATGATGATGATGATGATGATGATGATGATGATGATGATGATGATGATGATGATGATGATGATGATGATGATGATGATGATGATGATGATGATGATGATGATGATGATGATGATGATGATGATGATGATGATGATGATGATGATGATGATGATGATGATGATGATGATGATGATGATGATGATGATGATGATGATGATGATGATGATGATGATGATGATGATGATGATGATGATGATGATGATGATGATGATGATGATGATGATGATGATGATGATGATGATGATGATGATGATGATGATGATGATGATGATGATGATGATGATGATGATGATGATGATGATGATGATGATGATGATGATGATGATGATGATGATGATGATGATGATGATGATGATGATGATGATGATGATGATGATGATGATGATGATGATGATGATGATGATGATGATGATGATGATTGATGATGATGATGATGATGATGATGATGATGATGATGATGATGATGATGATGATGATGATGATGATGATGATGATGATGATGATGATGATGATGATGATGATGATGATGATGATGATGATGATGATGATGATGATGATGATGATGATGATGATGATGATGATGATGATGATGATGATGATGATGATGATGATGATGATGATGATGATGATGATGATGATGATGATGATGATGATGATGATGATGATGATGATGATGATGATGATGATGATGATGATGATGATGATGATGATGATGATGATGATGATGATGATGATGATGATGATGATGATGATGATGATGATGATGATGATGATGATGATGATGATGATGATGATGATGATGATGATGATGATGATGATGATGATGATGATGATGATGATGATGATGATGATGATGATGATGATGATGATGATGATGATGATGATGATGATGATGATGATGATGATGATGATGATGATGATGATGATGATGATGATGATGATGATGATGATGATGATGATGATGATGATGATGATGATGATGATGATGATGATGATGATGATGATGATGATGATGATGATGATGATGATGATGATGATGATGATGATGATGATGATGATGATGATGATGATGATGATGATGATGATGATGATGATGATGATGATGATGATGATGATGATGATGATGATGATGATGATGATGATGATGATGATGATGATGATGATGATGATGATGATGATGATGATGATGATGATGATGATGATGATGATGATGATGATGATGATGATGATGATGATGATGATGATGATGATGATGATGATGATGATGATGATGATGATGATGATGATGATGATGATGATGATGATGATGATGATGATGATGATGATGATGATGATGATGATGATGATGATGATGATGATGATGATGATGATGATGATGATGATGATGATGATGATGATGATGATGATGATGATGATGATGATGATGATGATGATGATGATGATGATGATGATGATGATGATGATGATGATGATGATGATGATGATGATGATGATGATGATGATGATGATGATGATGATGATGATGATGATGATGATGATGATGATGATGATGATGATGATGATGATGATGATGATGATGATGATGATGATGATGATGATGATGATGATGATGATGATGATGATGATGATGATGATGATGATGATGATGATGATGATGATGATGATGATGATGATGATGATGATGATGATGATGATGATGATGATGATGATGATGATGATGATGATGATGATGATGATGATGATGATGATGATGATGATGATGATGATGATGATGATGATGATGATGATGATGATGATGATGATGATGATGATGATGATGATGATGATGATGATGATGATGATGATGATGATGATGATGATGATGATGATGATGATGATGATGATGATGATGATGATGATGATGATGATGATGATGATGATGATGATGATGATGATGATGATGATGATGATGATGATGATGATGATGATGATGATGATGATGATGATGATGATGATGATGATGATGATGATGATGATGATGATGATGATGATGATGATGATGATGATGATGATGATGATGATGATGATGATGATGATGATGATGATGATGATGATGATGATGATGATGATGATGATGATGATGATGATGATGATGATGATGATGATGATGATGATGATGATGATGATGATGATGATGATGATGATGATGATGATGATGATGATGATGATGATGATGATGATGATGATGATGATGATGATGATGATGATGATGATGATGATGATGATGATGATGATGATGATGATGATGATGATGATGATGATGATGATGATGATGATGATGATGATGATGATGATGATGATGATGATGATGATGATGATGATGATGATGATGATGATGATGATGATGATGATGATGATGATGATGATGATGATGATGATGATGATGATGATGATGATGATGATGATGATGATGATGATGATGATGATGATGATGATGATGATGATGATGATGATGATGATGATGATGATGATGATGATGATGATGATGATGATGATGATGATGATGATGATGATGATGATGATGATGATGATGATGATGATGATGATGATGATGATGATGATGATGATGATGATGATGATGATGATGATGATGATGATGATGATGATGATGATGATGATGATGATGATGATGATGATGATGATGATGATGATGATGATGATGATGATGATGATGATGATGATGATGATGATGATGATGATGATGATGATGATGATGATGATGATGATGATGATGATGATGATGATGATGATGATGATGATGATGATGATGATGATGATGATGATGATGATGATGATGATGATGATGATGATGATGATGATGATGATGATGATGATGATGATGATGATGATGATGATGATGATGATGATGATGATGATGATGATGATGATGATGATGATGATGATGATGATGATGATGATGATGATGATGATGATGATGATGATGATGATGATGATGATGATGATGATGATGATGATGATGATGATGATGATGATGATGATGATGATGATGATGATGATGATGATGATGATGATGATGATGATGATGATGATGATGATGATGATGATGATGATGATGATGATGATGATGATGATGATGATGATGATGATGATGATGATGATGATGATGATGATGATGATGATGATGATGATGATGATGATGATGATGATGATGATGATGATGATGATGATGATGATGATGATGATGATGATGATGATGATGATGATGATGATGATGATGATGATGATGATGATGATGATGATGATGATGATGATGATGATGATGATGATGATGATGATGATGATGATGATGATGATGATGATGATGATGATGATGATGATGATGATGATGATGATGATGATGATGATGATGATGATGATGATGATGATGATGATGATGATGATGATGATGATGATGATGATGATGATGATGATGATGATGATGATGATGATGATGATGATGATGATGATGATGATGATGATGATGATGATGATGATGATGATGATGATGATGATGATGATGATGATGATGATGATGATGATGATGATGATGATGATGAGATGATGATGATGATGATGATGATGATGATGATGATGATGATGATGATGATGATGATGATGATGATGATGATGATGATGATGATGATGATGATGATGATGATGATGATGATGATGATGATGATGATGATGATGATGATGATGATGATGATGATGATGATGATGATGATGATGATGATGATGATGATGATGATGATGATGATGATGATGATGATGATGATGATGATGATGATGATGATGATGATGATGATGATGATGATGATGATGATGATGATGATGATGATGATGATGATGATGATGATGATGATGATGATGATGATGATGATGATGATGATGATGATGATGATGATGATGATGATGATGATGATGATGATGATGATGATGATGATGATGATGATGATGATGATGATGATGATGATGATGATGATGATGATGATGATGATGATGATGATGATGATGATGATGATGATGATGATGATGATGATGATGATGATGATGATGATGATGATGATGATGATGATGATGATGATGATGATGATGATGATGATGATGATGATGATGATGATGATGATGATGATGATGATGATGATGATGATGATGATGATGATGATGATGATGATGATGATGATGATGATGATGATGATGATGATGATGATGATGATGATGATGATGATGATGATGATGATGATGATGATGATGATGATGATGATGATGATGATGATGATGATGATGATGATGATGATGATGATGATGATGATGATGATGATGATGATGATGATGATGATGATGATGATGATGATGATGATGATGATGATGATGATGATGATGATGATGATGATGATGATGATGATGATGATGATGATGATGATGATGATGATGATGATGATGATGATGATGATGATGATGATGATGATGATGATGATGATGATGATGATGATGATGATGATGATGATGATGATGATGATGATGATGATGATGATGATGATGATGATGATGATGATGATGATGATGATGATGATGATGATGATGATGATGATGATGATGATGATGATGATGATGATGATGATGATGATGATGATGATGATGATGATGATGATGATGATGATGATGATGATGATGATGATGATGATGATGATGATGATGATGATGATGATGATGATGATGATGATGATGATGATGATGATGATGATGATGATGATGATGATGATGATGATGATGATGATGATGATGATGATGATGATGATGATGATGATGATGATGATGATGATGATGATGATGATGATGATGATGATGATGATGATGATGATGATGATGATGATGATGATGATGATGATGATGATGATGATGATGATGATGATGATGATGATGATGATGATGATGATGATGATGATGATGATGATGATGATGATGATGATGATGATGATGATGATGATGATGATGATGATGATGATGATGATGATGATGATGATGATGATGATGATGATGATGATGATGATGATGATGATGATGATGATGATGATGATGATGATGATGATGATGATGATGATGATGATGATGATGATGATGATGATGATGATGATGATGATGATGATGATGATGATGATGATGATGATGATGATGATGATGATGATGATGATGATGATGATGATGATGATGATGATGATGATGATGATGATGATGATGATGATGATGATGATGATGATGATGATGATGATGATGATGATGATGATGATGATGATGATGATGATGATGATGATGATGATGATGATGATGATGATGATGATGATGATGATGATGATGATGATGATGATGATGATGATGATGATGATGATGATGATGATGATGATGATGATGATGATGATGATGATGATGATGATGATGATGATGATGATGATGATGATGATGATGATGATGATGATGATGATGATGATGATGATGATGATGATGATGATGATGATGATGATGATGATGATGATGATGATGATGATGATGATGATGATGATGATGATGATGATGATGATGATGATGATGATGATGATGATGATGATGATGATGATGATGATGATGATGATGATGATGATGATGATGATGATGATGATGATGATGATGATGATGATGATGATGATGATGATGATGATGATGATGATGATGATGATGATGATGATGATGATGATGATGATGATGATGATGATGATGATGATGATGATGATGATGATGATGATGATGATGATGATGATGATGATGATGATGATGATGATGATGATGATGATGATGATGATGATGATGATGATGATGATGATGATGATGATGATGATGATGATGATGATGATGATGATGATGATGATGATGATGATGATGATGATGATGATGATGATGATGATGATGATGATGATGATGATGATGATGATGATGATGATGATGATGATGATGATGATGATGATGATGATGATGATGATGATGATGATGATGATGATGATGATGATGATGATGATGATGATGATGATGATGATGATGATGATGATGATGATGATGATGATGATGATGATGATGATGATGATGATGATGATGATGATGATGATGATGATGATGATGATGATGATGATGATGATGATGATGATGATGATGATGATGATGATGATGATGATGATGATGATGATGATGATGATGATGATGATGATGATGATGATGATGATGATGATGATGATGATGATGATGATGATGATGATGATGATGATGATGATGATGATGATGATGATGATGATGATGATGATGATGATGATGATGATGATGATGATGATGATGATGATGATGATGATGATGATGATGATGATGATGATGATGATGATGATGATGATGATGATGATGATGATGATGATGATGATGATGATGATGATGATGATGATGATGATGATGATGATGATGATGATGATGATGATGATGATGATGATGATGATGATATGATGATGATGATGATGATGATGATGATGATGATGATGATGATGATGATGATGATGATGATGATGATGATGATGATGATGATGATGATGATGATGATGATGATGATGATGATGATGATGATGATGATGATGATGATGATGATGATGATGATGATGATGATGATGATGATGATGATGATGATGATGATGATGATGATGATGATGATGATGATGATGATGATGATGATGATGATGATGATGATGATGATGATGATGATGATGATGATGATGATGATGATGATGATGATGATGATGATGATGATGATGATGATGATGATGATGATGATGATGATGATGATGATGATGATGATGATGATGATGATGATGATGATGATGATGATGATGATGATGATGATGATGATGATGATGATGATGATGATGATGATGATGATGATGATGATGATGATGATGATGATGATGATGATGATGATGATGATGATGATGATGATGATGATGATGATGATGATGATGATGATGATGATGATGATGATGATGATGATGATGATGATGATGATGATGATGATGATGATGATGATGATGATGATGATGATGATGATGATGATGATGATGATGATGATGATGATGATGATGATGATGATGATGATGATGATGATGATGATGATGATGATGATGATGATGATGATGATGATGATGATGATGATGATGATGATGATGATGATGATGATGATGATGATGATGATGATGATGATGATGATGATGATGATGATGATGATGATGATGATGATGATGATGATGATGATGATGATGATGATGATGATGATGATGATGATGATGATGATGATGATGATGATGATGATGATGATGATGATGATGATGATGATGATGATGATGATGATGATGATGATGATGATGATGATGATGATGATGATGATGATGATGATGATGATGATGATGATGATGATGATGATGATGATGATGATGATGATGATGATGATGATGATGATGATGATGATGATGATGATGATGATGATGATGATGATGATGATGATGATGATGATGATGATGATGATGATGATGATGATGATGATGATGATGATGATGATGATGATGATGATGATGATGATGATGATGATGATGATGATGATGATGATGATGATGATGATGATGATGATGATGATGATGATGATGATGATGATGATGATGATGATGATGATGATGATGATGATGATGATGATGATGATGATGATGATGATGATGATGATGATGATGATGATGATGATGATGATGATGATGATGATGATGATGATGATGATGATGATGATGATGATGATGATGATGATGATGATGATGATGATGATGATGATGATGATGATGATGATGATGATGATGATGATGATGATGATGATGATGATGATGATGATGATGATGATGATGATGATGATGATGATGATGATGATGATGATGATGATGATGATGATGATGATGATGATGATGATGATGATGATGATGATGATGATGATGATGATGATGATGATGATGATGATGATGATGATGATGATGATGATGGTGATTTCCACCATCGTATTACCTAAGTACGATCGGTTGGAGCCTGGGTCAACGAGAGCGTGGATGGTTCGTCCATTGATTGTCATTCGCAAATAATATCGGTCATCTTCTCCTTGGGCGTCTACTTAGTCGGAAGCGGGTGCTGCTTCGGGCTTTTGACTAGGTCGGATAGTGGGTCCGGGGGAGGCACCGTTTACTGCCCCCCCCCCTGTGGGGTTTCCCTCCCGACTGCGTCGGCAACGAGGGCAGGAGAGGGTGTCGGTCCCTGCTACACCGCAGAGTCGACAAAATGTGCTGAGGGGTTGGGGACACTCACAGTACACATGTCCCTGCTGCTTGCAGTTAAAACAGCGCACCGTGGTGGAACGGATCATTGGGAGTCTTCTGGGGGAAAAGTCTGGAGGCATGAACGGGGGTGGGGATAGAGAAGTACGTTGCGGAAGGAGAGGAATGGGTCTTGGGGCTGGCGGGGGCGTTTCAGGAGGGGATATTCCTGCTACGGCGGTGGCGGGATTACGGGAAGGTGGGATATTGTTGCTAGGTTTCGGGGCTTGGCTGAGTGTAGCCGTATTTTTGGTAGCGGATTTAGGTTGGGGCACGTATGCAGCGCAAAGAAGTACGGAGCTTGCCGCTGATGGTGGGGGACGATAGTTGCGAACGCGTTCCCGCATTGCTTCTATCCTTCGGCATTTCCACGTGAAGTCTGCGTAATCGGTTATTTCGTCGCGTCGCACCTGGAGGGCCAGGTCGGGATGTAAGTTGTCATAGCACAGGTTTAGCTGCGCTTCGAGAGACAACGGAGGGCTAAGGTGCCGGAAGTACGTTCTCATTTTGGTGAGGTACTCGCCGATTGACTCGTCCGGGCCCTGGGTGCGGCCTTCCACCTCCCATCGAAGTCGTTCCTGGAGGTCGCAGTGACCAACGCGTGCACGGAACCGGAAGAGAAACTCGTCGTAATTACGCCAGGAGTCTCACTCCACTCGATGCCACATTAGGGCTTCGCGGCAGAAAGCCTCGGGTAGCACGCGTAGAACTTCCTCCTGGTTGTACCCGCGGCTATCGCATTATTCGTACAACCTCAGGAGAAACTCCTCGCCGTCCTCGCCTCGCTTGCCTTCGAACTTGGGGCCAAACCGGCGGAAATGGTCGATACCAGTCGTATCTCGGAAGCTGTAGGAGGAGGGGTATGATGTGGATGGTCTCGGCGTCGTGGTTTCCAGGCGGGTGAGAAATCGCACACCTGTACTTCGACCTCGAGGTGGTTGTGGAGGGGGAAGCTGGTACGTCTCGTTGTCTATTCTGGTGGGGGCGGGTAGGGTTACGGGGGTCGTCGGGGGAAGGTAGGACATGCGTGGAGGGGGTACTGGGCGCGGGAGGGGTGAGTGGTGTGTCAATTGCGGGGCGCTATTCGTAGTAAGAATTTGAGGAAGTGGTGGAAGGGCAGCTGGTGAAATGTGTGAGGTGTCAGACGGAAATAAAGATTCGTCGGGATCGTCCATGGGAAGGGGGTCCCGGTATGGTCCGATAGATTGACTGGTGGGTAATGGATCTCCAGTCGCTAAACGCGAACGCGTACTACGAATCGTGTCGTCGAATTCAGGCGCTAACTGCGCTGCCGTGAGGCAAAACGGTGTCTCGTCCTGACGCTCGTCCTCGTCAGGGAACCATTCCACACTAATTTGTGGATAAAGTCGGCGGATTTCGTACCGCCAATAGCGGTTGATGACGTCTTCCAGGGTACCTCTCGTGCTTAGCCCGGCATGATCGCAGAGGCGGAATATTTCTCTACTGTCAGGTAGGCTGGTCAATTGTCTTTTGATCGTGTGAATTGCGGTATTTAACGCGGCGCGATTGGTAGTATCAGTCCGAGGTGGGTGAGTGGGATGGGGACTTGAAGTTCCGATCTGTACTTGGGGAGTAGTAACGGTCGTGGTTGTTGTCACCGTTGTGGTGCAAGCAACGTTCGCGGTGGTGGTTGTAACTGCTGGTGGGGGAGGGGGAAAAGTGTCGTCCGATGGATCCATCGTGACTGACAGTATCGTTAATTAATGAAATAAGTGCGTAATTGGCGTGTACTAACGCGTGGGATCAGATTTCGCGGGAATAAAATCGTATCGGGATAAGGTACGCCAAATTCGAGTCGTTTGAGCGAGGTAGGGTCCAGGGGGTGGAGGAGAGAAAAGGTAGTAGTCGTGCAAAAGCGAGTAAATCGACGGGCAACTCGTAGGAATTTCGAGCTGTCACGTACGGGGAATGATGCGTGTAATACGTGCGTAAAGACAGGTTATACAGGGATAAGGGCTAATGGTAATATGACATGTAAATAATACCGATTATATGACAAGCAATTGATACAAGTGATGACGATGGACAAAGGGGGATAGTATGAATTATAGAGTGACCTGAAAGAACACGCAATAGTTTCCGGAGTCTCCGCTGCCAATCGAGAAGTAGCGTGAGTGGCGGCGAATCCCAATCTGAACTAAATTCCTAACTTTCGAGAGTGTAATCGTAATAGATAAAAAATAAAAAAAATGATAACTAAATGTGTCGAGGTGAGCACGTACAAAAAAAATGAATAAACCGAAGTAATTCATTTACCAGGCCCCACGTTCGGCGCCAGTTGTGATCTGCGACTATTTTGGGGGGGGGGATAAGAGAGAGAGTGGACAAGGGAAAAAAAAGGAAGAGAAAAAAAATAAGAAGAAAAACCAAGGAATGAAAAATAAATCAGTATTTAATAAATAGGAGTGGATTTCGCAGAAGTGATGGCTGCCTCGCTCCGAGGTTCAGTCAGATGGCATTAGTTCAAGAATTGTGATAAAGATCCAGCGTGATGAAATAAGAAAAAAAAATAATAAACGCAAAAAAAAGAGAGTAAAAGGAAAATACAGTACTCGCGTGAAAGAAATAAAGGAATAAATAGCGCAACGCCAGCCCTGTACTTGAGGGTCCTCGCAAGAAAATCTCAAATGAAAGAAAAATAGAAAAAATAACGTAGTAGTGTAAAAGAGAAGAAAAATAATACGCAGCGTAAAATCAGCCCTGCAATCGAGGGTTCTCGCAAGAGAATCTCAAACGAAAAAAGAATAAAATAAAATCAAATAATATAGTAACGCAAAAAGAAAGAAATCACGCGAAGGCGGCCTCCGATAATCGAGGGTTTTCGCTGAACTCCAAGGAAATAATCGAAAATAAAATAAATTTAAAAAATTTGAAAAAACTCCCAGCTGGAGTAAAAATCGAACACAAAAAACGTAATCTAATAGAAAGCATGAATAAAATTAATGAATCTAAAAAGTATACAACAAAAAAGGATGAAATAATTAAAGAAGTCATCTTAGTTTATTCATAGTTTGAATTATGATCGTTCGTTTGTATGAGTTTAATTTTTTGAATCGTGGTAATTTCCTCACTGCCCTCAATTCAGTCGAAAGGACCATTTTTGTAGAGCAGTTGATTTCGTACAAAACTAAGCATTTCGCCTTTTATAATGATTTTTCGTTAACGAGTTTTAAAATTCATATGCAAAAGAGAAATTTGTCTAAAAATGATCAAACTTTAACCTTCAATATCTTTCAAACAGTGAGGTTTACGAAAAAATGGTTAGGAACCTTTCTTGTAGAGCGGTCAATTTCCTACAAGTATCTGAGGAGGAATATTTTTAACGAACATTTGATAAAGCGATGTAAATTTTTTCTTCTAATACTGAAGAAAAAATAAAAACTGTGAGGCGGAGGATCTTCCCCTCAAAATAAAAAGCTCATATTTCGTGTGAATTCTCTAGAGGTGTCTAGTAACCTATTTTTCGGAGTACGAAGTAAAAAAAAAAGTAGTCGACTTTTTTGACCCACCCTAATATATATGAATATATATATTCATATATTATCGTATATAACTATATATTTGTATATAAGTGTATACGTTTATATACAAATATATAAAATTCGATCGGGCCAATTTTTCTATACAATTGTATATCATCAATAATAAACAATTATATATGTTTATATACGTTCATTTTTACTCGGGTTGTTAATAGAAGTTTCATTTATTCTGCAGCATTGAAATGACAATTTATTTCATATAGATACAGCTTATGCTGAATTTAAATAAAAATATTAGAATGAAAATCTGCTTCTGCTAGGGTTCGCCGTACAGACGCCCGTTGCACTCATGATCCAATGGACTCTGTCTTCGCAAAAAAACACGCGAGCGAGACCGTTGATTTCACGACACGATTTACGCATGCCTGCGTTACATGATATTCATGGTAACTCGAGAACCTGTAAAGATTTTCTATACTTTTTAGGTTCGAATTTTAGGCAAAGTTCCAGGGATTAGGCGTGACAAATTTCAAACTCCTGAACATTTTTTACTGACTTCAGTGATGAGTCGAAGGCAAGATAGAAAATTTAGGTTTTTAATTTTTTTTACATGCTCGCTCAGTGTTTAGTGATGAAGCCATCATTGAAAAAATATCAATGGATGCAAATGTTTATACGCCTTCAAATTGCGCTTCGAAAATTTTTCAAGCTTTCTTTATCGTGAAGACGTTCAAAGACAGAAGCGGTTTCTGTGAGCGCGCCTAGCAAGTATCCTGATACTATTCAACGGTAGTGTATTTTTTCATTTTTTGAGATTAGGATATTAGTATATTACTCACCGCCTAATGATCTTTTTTTTTTATTTTTTCTTCATCTAATAATGTTGCGGGTTGAAATCACAAGTTGTTGTATTCTATTTTTTCAAATTTTCTAACGGCTATAATTTTTCAATCACACAGTGGCCTGTTTTAACAGAATTCGGAAAACTGTAAGAGATGTAAGGGAATCACACTTGTCAGGGATGAAAAATTATTTAAAAAAAACTTTTTGTTGAAAATTTTCATTCAGGTTGTAACCGCCGTTATCCCTTCCGGGATCACGTGGCTAACGCGACATTACACCTGGATCGCGCGACCGAAATTGGGCCAATCGGGAACCAATTTCGATCGCGTGATTTCGGGCAACGCGCAATTATATTCACGAGGTACCGAGGTACCGAGAGGGTACCGAGAAGGAGTCTCGGTAAGTCGTTCGACGCCCGTCGACGGAAGAGTACATGAACGGCTCCGCAATGCCGACCACGCGGCTACCACGTTTTATTATATAGTCAATGAACGTGATATATCTAACAACATATAAAATAAACAATAAATATAAAATGAATCGAAATAAACCAATCGTGAATATCAATGGAATTAGAGTACGATAATGAATAGAAATAAAATGTGAGTGCGAAATATATACATGTGAACGGATCAGTTTCGAAGGAAGATTCGCGGAAACGACTTGCGCAATGAAAAAGGACAGTGATTATTGGACTTGATCGGGCCTAATGAAGTGGAAAACAAGTTGAATAATATAAATGAAAATGAAATTATCGAAACCATTCAATGGAGTGGAATTGAAAAATAAATATGAAATGAAAAGTGAACTGGTAAATTAATGATTCATAGTGAAATATATAAAATTGTGTAACGGTCTGAATTTCAAAGGAACAACGTAGGGAAACGAAACGATAAGCCTCAAGGACACCGATATATGGAACGATATGGACAATAGACAGCAAACTCTATAATGTATTTGAACAAAGACAATTAGTACAATACGAAATTCAAAACAAGAATTGCGTAAACACGGGTGTGGAATGTGTGTGGGAAATAAGGATGTAATTGAATGACGATGAGTGAGAGATGATTTAGTATAAATGATTTAATGAAATAAATAAATAATGATGATAAAGTATGAACGGTGATAGAATGAATGTCGTGTGAATGATATGAAATGGATTAGAGAAATAAGTGGTTTGATTAAAATTCAACAAAAACCGAATCTTACGTTTACATAAAAAAAATCAATTTATCGTCCTTTCGCTTATTTAAATAAAGATAATAAATGATAAAAGTGATGAGAATATAATCTTGTGCGAAGAAAAATTCGTTACAAGGTTTTTCCATTTTTAGAAATTGTATATTGCTCAGTACCTGATTATCTTTCTTCTACTTTTTCTTTTTCTTCTGCCGATGATGAGTTGACGGAGCGTGAGGAATGCTGGAGAAATCACGCCGCAACCACTTGAGAACACCGTGTCAGTGAATGATAATAACATTATTTTTTCGTTTCTGGAATCGTTCAGACGAGAATCTGAAGTGACAGGTGAAGCTTTAACATAGTCCTTTGCAAGCAGATTTTCACGATTTCGGTCTTATTCAGTCGGTTAATACGTACGCACTATTATCTTCGAAAAATGAGGTGCGCAGGCGGGTACGTTACCGACCACACAGGCCGACACGTTACCGATCGTGAGCTATCGTAGAGCGCTTGATTTTCCTTAGATCTTTTAAACAATGGAAACTAATGACGAAAAAAAATTAAATTGATAATCCATTTCAATTTGGGTTACTTGGGTACTTGTCAAGTATCTTCGTTTCTGCACATCAATATAAAACATTTTTAAAAATGTAACTTGGGGTGTTGGACTACATTTTTTCGCGCGTTCTCTCTCGTTGCGCAGCGAGCGCCAATAGCGCTGCCTCTCGCACTCGGCGATGTAATCCATCACTTTATAAGTTTACGTCGACTCTTCATGAATTATTAAGAACACATGTGGAAGAAACGACGCTGTGCCGATTTGAATGGCGTCCCTCTATAGCAAAGAACGCGTACCATGGATCAGGATCAAAAGGCGAGTAGTGTATTCGCTTCTCAAATAATTTTGCGTGAATCGTGTGACGATCCGATCTTCTTTTGTTATGATTTTCTTTTATTTTCAATCATTCAACGAATATTTATTCAGCGCGAACATGGCAGAGGATGATTTGGTAAGATTTTTATACTTATATTACATTTCGTTTTATTTTCTCCACATTAATTACTATTTTATCTGTTTAACAGTTGAACTTCGACAGTATGGATTTGGGTAAGGGATAGAATATCAACAATAATGAATTTTCATTTATTTTCATCCATAATTTTTCATTTATTTTCAATGAACAGACAACATTCAAGACGAGGGAGGTGAGGCAGCCAAGCGGGCCGATGCCGGCCAGAAAACGGAGCGTGATCCAGCAGTGGAAGAGCAGCATAATGGCAATGCTCCTACACGAAATCCCGGGGGGCAACCAAGGGGGACACCGCCGCATAGAAGTCGAGGACGGGGAGGTAATTTTCGTTCTCAATATCTCTCTCTCTCTCTCTCTCTCTCTCTCTCTCTCTTTCTCTTTCTCTCTCTCTCACTCTCTCTCTCTCTCTCTCTCTCTCTCTCTCTCTCTCTCTCTCTCTCTTCTCTCTTCCTCTTTCTCGCTCGTTAAAACATGACCATATTCTTTTTTTTTATAAGGAGGACGGCGACAGTTCCGGGGCCGGCGATTTTATTCACATCGGGCGCATCTGAATCGTCAAGCAGGCGTGGTGGACTTACTGTACCAAATCGCAGATCGACAACACGCCCGGAACCATCGTGGTGGAAACAGCCGGTGGTTTTGAATTAATTAATTACGAAATTTGAATTAAATCATAAAAAAAGATGTGAGTCCAATTAGGACTCTCATGGTTATGTGTAAACATCGCGTGTATGTGTATTGTATATACAGTTCACTGCAAAGGAAGGAAGGTAGGAATGAAATTGTATACATTACATTTTTAATATTAACAAACAATTCTTTATTCACTGGATTGGCTTTTTCGTAGAATCAACGCAATTGGCTTATGATAACTGAAGTAAGAGACATATACTCGAGACGTTAACGTTTCTAATTTTTGGAGGAAGACTGCATCGATGGTTGTTCCATATCGGTTTGTAGAATCATTTCTATCGGAATTCATTTTCAAATCGAAGTTGATTCCGAATTGAATTTCGAATTTCATATCGATTGAATTCTTCGAATCGAGTCGATATAGATGCGATCACTGATCAATATTTTCATTGACATGATTAACCTCAAGTACATTTGGATAACAATTCAAGAAATATATATTCACATATCTGGAATACGATAAGATCACGTTGCATAGACTATGTTCAACATGAGCATATCATCACACTGATAATTTATTAAATATGATTTATTTACACTCGATAATTTTTGACATCACTTACGATCCACGATTCACGATTCACAACACTTATACACCACAGAGCAACTCGACAATCCCTTCGGTGCCTCAGCTGACGCACACGCCAGATTTGTTGTGTTTGACATACGTCGCTGGGCCATCACTGTTTCCATGCGGTCGTTTTATGTAGAAATTTGCTTATACCTCGCTCATGATATATTTCCCTTCGGTGTTTCATCCCATTTTCTCTGAGATTAGTCTACTAACAATTTCGGTTTTTCAACCCACCTTTTCTGTGATAATTCTACTGACAAATTCGCTTATACCTAGTGCGTGACGTCAGACCGTTCGATTTATCGTCCCATCTATTCTGAGGTTACTGTACAGGTAAATTCGCCCATTTCTTGTGCATGAAGTCAGACCGTTCGGTTTTTCGTCCCCTTTTTTCTGTGATTACTCTATAGACAAATTCGCTGGTACCTCGTGCGTGACTTCAGAGCGTTCGGTTTTTCGTCCCATTTTTGTGCGATTACTCTACTGACAAGTTCGCTTCTTCCGGGGGCATGACGTCAGACCGTTCGGTTTTCCGTCCCCTTTTTTCTGTGATTACTCTACAGATAAATTTGCCTATACCTCGTGCGTGACGTCGGACCTTTCGGTTTTTCGTCCCATTGTTGTGAGATTACTCTACTGACAAATTCACTTCTACCTGGTGCATGACGACATACCGTTCGGTTTTTCGTCCCCTTCTTTCTCTGATTACTCTACAGACAAATTCGCCTGTACCTCGGGCGTGACGTCAGACCGTTCGGTTTTTCGTCCCATATTTTCTGAGATTACCACCGCATGAAATTTTTTTGGGGGGAGGGGGGGCGCGAGCTAAGATGTTTACACATCAAAAAAAAAAGTTATTATTTCAAATTAATTCGAAAAAATAAAAAGAAAACGAAACATTTATTAAACCAAATACGGTGTTGTAAATTTTTTCAGATGTGTGTGCGTACATATGTATTTGCGCGTGCGTGTCTGGGCGTGTGTTCGTGTGTGAGCGATCTCGCGAACAAACGAGTAATCGAGCGTGTATTCTTTGCCTATCATAGGCAAAGAAGAAAGATTTACATGGAAGCACAGGTCTTATGGGCGCCGTTTGCACGATTTTTCGCTTCCCTGGAGGGTTGCGCTTCCAGCCACCGACGGATTTTGGCGCTGTTTCACCTATGTATGTGCACGCATACACAGCTATCTGGCTTCGCTCCGTCCATTTTCATCTTGCTTCCACTCGCCTTGGAAGCTATTTACGGGTCTCGCTCTTACCGGACCGAAAACTATCGGCGGACCCTCTCTTTTTCGTACACCTCTCATATGTTCACTCTTTCCCTTCTCTATATCTGGCTTTGCTCCGCCTAATCGCCGTTCTGCTCCCACTTACGTTGGAAGCTATTTACGGGTCTCTCTCTAGCCGGCGTGGAAGCGAAGCGGCGGATCGACTCTGTCTTGGACAATCCTCCTATGCTCGCACTCTCTCATCGGTCCCACTCCAACTCGCTTTGGAAGCTATTTACTGGTCTCTCTCTTAACCGGCGTGGAAGCTAAACGGCGGACGGACTCTGTCGCGTGCAATCCTCGCTTGCTTCCAGTCCCGTTTTTCGGTCTCGCTCCCACTCACGTTGGAAGCTATTTACGGGTCTCCCTCTTAGCCGGAGTGGAAGCTGAGCGGAACACTGACTGACTGACTCAGTCTCGGGAAATCCTCCTATGCTCGCACTCTCTCTCTCATCGGTCCCACTCCAACTCGCGTTGGAAGCTATTTACCCGTCTCTCTCTTAGCCGGCGTGGAAGCTAATCGGCGGACCGAGTCTGTCTCGTGCGATCCTCCTCTGCTCGCCCTCTCTCATCGGTCCTGATCCAACTCGCGTTGGAACGTTGGAAGCTCATTGCCGGAGTGGAAGCTATCGGCCGACTTACACGCTTTTCTGCCCTTTAATTTTGTTTTTCTATCTAACCTTTATAATGATTTTTCGAATTGTGCTCGGTTCTCAGCGGGCGCAGGGTTATATGAGCCCTTAAGTGAGGATTTATCTTAGGTATCAGGGAAATAACATTTATGACACGCTGTGCGTAAAAGTGCGGTTTTACGCTCACTTCGTTCGCGACAAACCGCATTTACGCACCTTGTGACATAAAAATTTGTACGATACTCGTATGAAAAACGTTTTTTGGACTCGTGTGATTGCAACACTCGCCTTCGGCTCGTTCTGCAAACTCACACTCGTCAGAAATTTTTTTTTCGTACTAGTGTCATAATGGACTATTATCTTAGGACAGCGCGCGTTGGGTCCTACACATGCATCTTCCAAAGATTACAAGTAGTCAGCTGATAGTTTCCACCGCTCTGGGGCGAGCAAGAAGAGCGACGGACGGCCAGCCGAGTGTAGCCGACAGGAGCCGATACAATCCTTCGTGCGGGAATGAGGTTGTTGGGCGGTCCAACAAGAGCATCGCCGCATGAGTGCGAGAAAGCAATCGTTATACCGCAATATCGTGAGCGCAAGAGAGATGACGGGGGAGGCGGGGCCTAGAGGTCTTTCTGTGTGTTTGTCTCACCGATGTACCGGCGCGCCGACTATAGGCGAAACGCGACACTACATTTTCGTGCCAAAATCTAACATGGGACCTGTTTTTCCATGTAAATCTTTCTTCTTTGGCATAGGTTCGTGTGTGTACGCGTGGGTGTGTGGTTATTACAACGTGATTTTGCTAAAAATTCATTCAAAACCACTTGCTGTTTCCACCATTGTTACAAGCGCGTTGTCGATCTGCGATTTGATAAAGTCGGTTGACTACGCCTGCTTGACGATTGAGATGCGCCTGATGAGAATAATATCGCTAGCTCTGGAACCGTCGCCGTCCTCCTGATAAGAAATAAGGATACGGTTATCAGAGATTAGAGGAGAGATCGCCAGCGAGGTCGGGGAAGCCGTTTCACCGACTTGGTGCGCCGCCAACCAGGGGGCCGGCGAACTAGCTCCCCCCCCCCCCCCCCCCCCCCCCCCCGGCGCGTATATATAGTAATAGCACAATGCTAAATTCGTATCGTCGCCGTCATAGCGGGTGTCATTTTCGAGCCGGAGCTACATCGGCAAGGCCATTCTAGGTCGTATGCTTAGAGGGGGACGTCAGAGGTGGTCAGAGCGTAGTGGGGAATTTCCGAACAGGCCGCCTCATTGAAATAAGATGTTACGACAGCGAGACCCACGTGTCCCGCCACCGTAATTTAAAGGGAAACTCGTTTTTATGAAATAACTCGTTTATTTTCTACTTTTGATTAAGGATGGTCATAAGGAAACCTGTAGGAAATTTAATTTTCTACCGGTTTGTTCACAACAATTTTCCATCTCCGATCAATATTTTTGACTCAAATCTAAAATAAGAAAGAAACCAAATTAAATGATCGTATACTCTCGTTTATTTTGTTTAGTTCAGCGCGTTGAGGGGGGGGGGAGGGGGGGGGGGGGGTAAGATTAATTCCATATAAAAAAGCCTATTTTTAAAATTTTTTTTTGACGTCACAATTAATATACATTTATTTCTATAATAACTACTGAATAACGTAACACTCGAAGAATATGCTATAACATTTTCATTAACTTTTATGAACAAATGAGCCATTGACGGAGGTTCTCTGCGGACGCCTAGAAAAAAAAGTTTTATTGCGGTGCCCATCATAACTCATCACTGGATCATCTGAAACCGAAGATCCAAAATGATTTCATTTGGTGATAAGTTTCTGCAGGTAATAACGACGAATACTTTTTTTTAATTGATTGGTCAATTTTTTACAGCACTCAGAAGTCAAAATACTGATTTTTCATCAAAAAAATTGAAAATGTTGCCATTTTAGGATACTATAAGATTTGAAAAAAAAACTCAACGTCATAACCTGCAGAAATAAATCACCTAATAAAATTATTTTGGTTCCTTGGTCTAAGATGATTCAGTGATGAGTTATGATGGGCACGGCAGTGAAACTTTTTTTTAAACGTCTGCAGAGATTTTCCGTCAATGGCTTTTTTGTTCATAAAAGTTAATGAAAATGTTTACAGAATATTCTCCAAATGTTACGTTATTGAGTATTTATTATAGAAATAAATGTATATTGACTCTGTCGTCGAAAAAAATTATCAAAAATATGCTTTTTTTTATATCCAATTTATCTCCCACCCCCTGTGGGAGTATTAACGAACTTTTCCACAATCGAATTATCTACAATCTTTGTTTTTTTATCGTTATGTTTTCTCGTATCAATATTTTAAGTCCTCCGTTATTGTCATTACGCTGCGAAGTGAGGCGTGATTCGCCAATTTGGGGGGCGGGGGTGGGGGGGCTACAACTACATTTTTATTAATATGGCCAAATTCCCATTTTGTTAGGACTACCCGTCTCGGTCGCACCTAGAAGGGTTTTTTTTAAAGCGCTCCCGTTAGTTCTTATTACCCACCATTGATGCCGTTGAAAACGGTCAAATTGGTTAAAAAACTTTGGAAGGTCCGTAATTTTATTTTTTACGTAAAAAAATTCCCCCACGAGTAACGATCGGCCCTCATACAATGATTACAAATCTTTCTCGCGTAATAACTCGTTAAATTAATAATTATCTTGTGTTTTCTATTGTTTATTGATTTAACGTAAATATTTTCAAAATTTTCAAAAATGCTGCACTGGCGCAAAATCAATTTTTATGTCTCATACCCGATTCTGATTGATTTTTCACGTCGAAAACAGATTCTTTATACATTTTATCTTAGCAAAATTGTATTAGAAGAATACTTGAAAAAAAAAGTAAACGAAAATTTGAAACACGCCGAGTTGGCAGCCATAAAATTAATGGAGAAAATTTTTTTTTCAAATGTAGGGGTTTGTTTTTCAACTTGCACTTCAAGCTCCGCAAATATTATAAAGATCCCAGATATTGAGACCGTATCTTAGTACTCTATTTGGTGGAATCATCCATACATAAGAACTATATTTGACCGTAATACAACGAAATCATTTAGAATTCATCTTGTCAAAGCTTCAGAATAAGCGTCCAGTCGATAAAAAAATTTTTGCGCCATGTTATTCAAACGTAAAAACTTCGAAAAATGGGCGCCAGCTCTAAAAATAGTCCGATCAAGCTCATCTTCGGGATGAATTCTCCGGATGCAAGATACCTTGCAGTAAGTGTATTTTGATTGAAATCAGAAGAAAAAAAATGTTTCAAGCCACCCTAGTGTATATGTATAGAAGTTCGAGAATAAAACGACGTTTGGCTATCAAGGATGACGATTAATGGACACGAACGGGATAAATAACATAAAGGTGTAAAGTGATGTTGATTAAGATGATGATGGAATTGAAATAATAAGAAATGAAAATAGATAATAAAAATGGAAGTGAAATAATAATATTGTGATTGTTGTGATTTTTTTTAGTCGTCCGTTAAGGATTTTCAATTTTTGATCATGAGTACTGTCTCTCAAAAAATACTCATCGCAAAAAGACATAAGAATAAAAACTTTCTTATTTTTCACCGTTGTATCGAAAAAAATCATAATTTTTCTACATTGCGAAAATTTAAATTTGGCAAGAAAATTAGAATACAGTTTTTCTACTTAATGACCGACATCCTGTTGATTTTATACTGAAATCAAAATTCTGTTATGAGGTTTAAAAAAAATGTATTCTTATTTTTTTGCCAAATTTCAATTTTGTTAATGCAGAAAAATTATGATTTCGATTTTTTTCAATAAAGCGGAAAAAATTAAAAAGTGTTTATTCTTACCGTCGAGGCGGGCTATTCTAGAACACGGCGGGCTAGTATGGTACAGATTACATTTTTATGTCTAGAATCGTAATGACAGAACCATTCAACTCGCCGGTGGGTCAAAGTGTAGCTTGAAGTGTTCCTAAGAAACGGTGTAAACCGTTATTATTCTTTATCCAAGGCGAAAAGAGGGAAAAAATCGCGAATCAACTGAAAAACGGGTCGCGAAATTCAGGTGCTCCAAACATCCGGCTCGAGCGGATCATCAGTCAACGGTATATGCAAAATATTTTTTTACCAATTTTTTTAACCAGTATTCTCGGATAAAAGCGTGTAAAACTAAAAAACCATGATTCGTCGGGCTACTATGAAACAAAACTAAATGTGAATATTTAAAAAAAACTCATGTGGCATTGGATAGAGTAGATTTTTACGGTTCGTTTTCATTTATAAAAGTTTTTTTTGGTGCTACAGTGTAAAAGATAAGTAAATATGAAATTCACAGCTTAGAATTCTAGCCTCAAAACAGAGAGCTTACTGACATTTTGATATTTTAATCGTTCATTTTACGAACTTCTTGTGTGGACAGTCAAAAAATGAATTGGAAATGTTCTTATCAATATAATAGCACGTTATTTAAATATTTAAAGATGCTATGGAAGTACCAGAGGATCACTTCACCGACGATGATTGCGTATATGAAGACGAAACCTGCAGAGGTCGCAGAGGCTGTTGAATCGGTGAAAAAAAAGAAATAACGGTCCGAGAAATGGCTTCGCATCTGAAGATATCGACGACGACCGCGTTAAACGGAAAAGAAAATTGACCGTTCCTCCAGGGCAAAGTATCCTGGTTAGTGATATCGGAGAAACACCGAGTCAAAAGAAAATCGTGACCGGATCTTCCAGACCACGGAAAGCGCGAAAAAAACAGAGCAAGAAGCGTGTCGACTGGTCTTCCCCGTCCGGGGATGATGGGGAAGACATTGCATTTAGCTCCGCAGAAAGCGAAGAGAAAAGCCTTCACAAAGCTCGTCATTTTTATTCAAAAGATGATTATGTGATTGCATTGTTCAATGGAAAACGTTTACCCGGTTAACTCGTCTCCGTTAGCTCGGATGGGGCTGTCATCTCCCTTATGGAGCCAACGAAAAAAGCGCGGAGGTGGCCGGAACTTGCAGACGAACAATTTACCCCCCTGGAAGCGATATTTAACGTGACTGAGTCTCCAAAAAGGAGGGAAAGAGAGTTTTATGTTATCAAAGTTCAATTGACAATATAATTTCAATTATGTATTTCGAAAAAATTGCCGGAGATTTATGTTTCTGACATTAAACTGAATTTCTAAAAATTATCGTATTTTGCTTCCTTCTTTTATACATTTTTCGATGATTTTTGCTTCAGAATATCTACACAAAGATATCCATATGATGAAAGACCGAAGAGAAATGATTTACTAATTTTTATTGACGACCACAAAACTTGTTGCATAGTAGCCCGAACTGCCGGGTTATTATGGAACAAACTTGGAGTCGATGTAAGTTTGCCAACTTTTTTTTTTCTTTATGAAACTCGTCGCACACCTTCGGAAGGATGTTCTCAAAGTGCCTGAGGCCCTGAAATGAATTTTAGCTAACATTTAGATTTTAGACGAAGCGCGAAAGAAAATAAAGACCGATTTCGTCCCATAATAGCCCGCCTCGACGGTATATTTTTTTTGTTCGATGAATATTCTTTCAGATACAAGGTTCGTCATGAAAAAATTGAAAATTGTGAACGCACGCCTAAAACAATCTAAAACAAATCACCGACGTTCCTGGTATCACCCTCGAAAAGTAATCATCATAAGTAGAAAAAAAATTGGTCGCAATCGCGAATTTGTCCGACAATGGCTTTTTTGAGCCAGCCACGAGAAGCCATTTTTACGTAGTAAATATTAGATTCACAGAAATTTTACAGGAAACCTTTTTTGTAGAACATCAAATTTCTTACAAAATCATTATGGGGAATTTTTGTATCATGTATAGTTTTGAAGAAATATAACATGTCCCCAACGAAATTACAAATGCATGCATCCCTTCTTAAATTCGATTGCTTGTCGCCCTGGGTTAGACTTATCGGACAAATTCCCGATTGCGACCAATTTTTTTTCTTTTCATGTCGATTACTTTAAAAGGGCAATACCAAAAAAATTACCCCATCACCCAATTAAGAGCCATCCTAATATATAGTAATTATTATTTTGTACGCTTTACGCATAATCTGTTGTAAACTTATACAACTATCACAATTCGTGGTATTCCGTACAGATCAGTGCACTCGGCTAAACAGTCAGCAAAATTGAGTACGTAAGTGTGTAATTATGGGAGAATTGTAATAATAATGTATCAGAGACAGCATTCCAGCATTCCAAATTTCTGCAATTTTTTTTTCGTTGTGATCCGAATGATTGAAATAGTCGCTTTCGCTAAAAATGAGAGGGTCAATTTTTGTTAAATTAATTTTTCGAGGATGAAATTTTTGTTCTTGTGAATAATCCATATGTTTCCGACGGAAAATGTTGATTATTGCAAACAAAAATAAAGGGAAACTTTTTTTATTATTGTGAAACAATACATTTTTTTATCGAGAGCTAATTTTTATTCATTATTATTCATTTATTCTTCGATCGATAATCCATATTTTTCACCAACAAAATCGTGGGTATCGGTTATCAATATCAAAACAAAGTATTGCACAGCATTTTTTATACCCCCCCCCCCCCCCCCAATTAAATTATTGGAGGCTTATTGATATTTTATACGTGTGGCGAATTCATTTCACTTCGATCGATGCTCGGTTCGATGAATTTATCGGTAGTTACAGAGACAAAGTTGATTTGTCGAAAAATTAAAAATATCATAAAACCCAGGTTTCTCGATGGATTCAGCTAAAAAATCGCGACTATTGCAAAAATAACATATGCATAAGGCACAGAATGTGTGCAAAACTTGGGGGCTGTAGCTTACAACGTTGTCGAGTTATAAGCGTTTGAATTTTGGATGGTCGATTCATCTATTCGCACCTACACATACAGACCCATACGTACGCACAGACACGCATACACATGCACATAGAGACCCGCGCCCGTGATGCCCGGCCCGACGGCCGTTGAAGCGTTTCGTTTCATTTTTGTTGAGTAGATCGAAATGGCTCATCTACACTCGGGCGTTCCCACTCGTCGTACACGCCATATACGCCACACAACCATGCGTCTCGTTCCGCCCGCTCCCCGCGTACATCGGGCCGCAGATCGACGCTGGCCGCTGGGTTTCACTGGGCTCTGGCCTCGCGTTGAGGCTCACACTTGAGCGTGACACCCGGTATATTCTGTTGGACTCCATTGGAACCTCGGCTCGGCGGACCCGCTACAAATCGGAAAAATTCGGGGCCAACAGAACTCCACGGCGCTGGCGATCTCTCCTCTAATCTCTGCGGTTATATTTCAACGAGCCACAAAAAAAGAGAAAGAGAGAGAGAGGGGGGAGAGATAGATTGATAACTTTTTTTTTCAGACCAGCCCAGAACCAGGCCAGCCCGTTGGCAGCGCGCTGCGCGACAGGTGCAACGTCGGCGGAAACGTGCGCTGAACAATGTTTTGCATTTATTATTTCAAATATGTAATCCGCGGCATCAAAGATAGCTTTTATTAAATGCATATTCATTATAGTATTAAAAGCATTTATTATAATGAATAAAGATCGACGAGCTATCTCAGCTTCTGCGAAGGAATTTTTGCTTTTCCTGAACCATGCGTTGGGATAAGCGAGGTGGTCAGTGACATAGCCCTCCAGTTTATTCATAGTCAGCACACACACATTCAAACCGCTTGATGATTTGGGAGAATTTGTCCACCGATGAATGGCCTCTGATATTATAAGAGGCTTATTGGATTTGCGGAAGCATATGTTGTGCTATGCAAGACAGTCGGTCACAGAGCCCTTTACTTTATTCATAGTCAGCATGCTGTTAGCTACAGTATTTCCCAACGTATGTTACTGGATCAACTCTAGCTCCCGTAGCTCCGTTCGATGCCCGCGTGGTGAGGGTAGGTAAGAAAGAGAACTCGGGGTGCACAGGGTAAAGGAACTAATGAACTTTTATTGAAAGAGGCGAGTTCGGAATCGAACTCGCTAGACGTAGATGGAAATCTGTTGGAGTCCCGGTGACTCCGTGTAATCGCGTGAATCGTGACGTCTCCGTAATTCGTAATCGTGGCCCCGTCGTGACCGTGAGCTCGTCGCTCCGTAACTCGTAATCTCGTCGTGACTCGTATCAGATTAACTCGCGTTAATCGTAACAATTCGTAAACCGTGACTCTTCGCGGTTCGCGTTAGTTGCTAAATCGTAACAATTCGTCGATCGCGGTAATCGTGTGGATCGTATTAAATTCGTAACCTGTTATATCGTCGTAACCGTGAACTCGGCACTCTCCCGTTCGTACGCTACCGGCTCCGGTTCTCGACTCCCTCGTTCGTTCCCGCCGCTTTCCCCGATCGACGATCTTTTTCGATCTCGTTCACGCGCGCCCTCTACTCGACTCGGTTGGGCGTGCGCACAATTCGAACGCTCTCGTTTGTCGCCAACATTCGGCCATCCTTAATTCAACTCGTCCTCGAGTTGCTTCGCCAGCAGGTAGTCTCGTAGATATCCCGGTGTTTTCCGTTGTCGTCGCGGCGGTGTCTTTAGGCTCGATTCTTTCGTTTCGGGTCCACCGTTCGGACCTCGTCGCGACTGCTCGTGATAATTCGGACTTCTTCGTAGTCCTCCGTGATTCGTTGCGTAGGTCGCTTCGTTCGTATTGGTGCGATTTTCGCGACTATTGTCCTGCGTCGACGTTCCACTTGCGCCTGCGGGAAGTAACTGGTTCCCGAGACCCCGCGCAAATTCTTCGAATGGGTCTACGGGTGGGTTTAACGCCCTCGCCATATTGATTGCTTGTTCGAGATCGATAATGCCGACCACACGTGGTGATTAATCCGCCATTTTGATTACGTACCGGCACTATCCGTACTCGCTAAATCCCGAATTGCACTCCGAGTTTCGAGAATCGCGCTGGGGTTTTTCAGATCCCACTTCTGAAATGTTAGCTACAGTATTTCCCAACGTATGTTACTGGATCAACTCTAGCTCCCGTAGCTCCGTTCGATGCCCGCGTGGTGAGGGTAGGTAAGAAAGAGAACTCGGGGTGCACAGGGTAAAGGAACTAATGAACTTTTATTGAAAGAGGCGAGTTCGGAATCGAACTCGCTAGACGTAGATGGAAATCTGTTGGAGTCCCGGTGACTCCGTGTAATCGCGTGAATCGTGACGTCTCCGTAATTCGTAATCGTGGCCCCGTCGTGACCGTGAGCTCGTCGCTCCGTAACTCGTAATCTCGTCGTGACTCGTATCAGTCGCGTTAATCGTAACAATTCGTAAACCGTGACTCTTCGCGGTTCGCGTTAGTTGCTAAATCGTAACAATTCGTCGATCGCGGTAATCGTGTGGATCGTATTAAATTCGTAACCTGTTATATCGTCGTAACCGTGAACTCGGCACTCTCCCGTTCGTACGCTACCGGCTCCGGTTCTCGACTCCCTCGTTCGTTCCCGCTGCTTTCCCCGATCGACGATCTTTTTCGATCTCGTTCACGCGCGCCCTCTACTCGACTCGGTTGGGCGTGCGCACAATTCGAACGCTCTCGTTTGTCGCCAACATTCGGCCATCCTTAATTCAACTCGTCCTCGAGTTGCTTCGCCAGCAGGTAGTCTCGTAGATATCCCGGTGTTTTCCGTTGTCGTCGCGGCGGTGTCTTCAGGCTCGATTCTTTCGTTTCGGGTCCACCGTTCGGACCTCGTCGCGACTGCTCGTGATAATTCGGACTTCTTCGTAGTCCTCCGTGATTCGTTGCGTAGGTCGCTTCGTTCGTATTGGTGCGATTTTCGCGACTATTGTCCTGCGTCGACGTTCCACTTGCGCCTGCGGGAAGTAACTGGTTCCCGAGACCCCGCGCAAATTCTTCGAATGGGTCTACGGGTGGGTTTAACGCCCTCGCCATATTGATTGCTTGTTCGAGATCGATAATGCCGACCACACGTGGTGATTAATCCGCCATTTTGATTACGTACCGGCACTATCCGTACTCGCTAAATCCCGAATTGCACTCCGAGTTTCGCGAATCGCGCTGGGGTTTTTCAGATCCCACTTCTGAAATGTTAGCTACAGTATTTCCCAACGTATGTTACTGGATCAACTCTAGCTCCCGTAGCTCCGTTCGATGCCCGCGTGGTGAGGGTAGGTAAGAAAGAGAACTCGGGGTGCACAGGGTAAAGGAACTAATGAACTTTTATTGAAAGAGGCGAGTTCGGAATCGAACTCGCTAGACGTAGATGGAAATCTGTTGGAGTCCCGGTGACTCCGTGTAATCGCGTGAATCGTGACGTCTCCGTAATTCGTAATCGTGGCCCCGTCGTGACCGTGAGCTCGTCGCTCCGTAACTCGTAATCTCGTCGTGACTCGTATCAGTCGCGTTAATCGTAACAATTCGTAAACCGTGACTCTTCGCGGTTCGCGTTAGTTGCTAAATCGTAACAATTCGTCGATCGCGGTAATCGTGTGGATCGTATTAAATTCGTAACCTGTTATATCGTCGTAACCGTGAACTCGGCACTCTCCCGTTCGTACGCTACCGGCTCCGGTTCTCGACTCCCTCGTTCGTTCCCGCTGCTTTCCCCGATCGACGATCTTTTTCGATCTCGTTCACGCGCGCCCTCTACTCGACTCGGTTGGGCGTGCGCACAATTCGAACGCTCTCGTTTGTCGCCAACATTCGGCCATCCTTAATTCAACTCGTCCTCGAGTTGCTTCGCCAGCAGGTAGTCTCGTAGATATCCCGGTGTTTTCCGTTGTCGTCGCGGCGGTGTCTTCAGGCTCGATTCTTTCGTTTCGGGTCCACCGTTCGGACCTCGTCGCGACTGCTCGTGATAATTCGGACTTCTTCGTAGTCCTCCGTGATTCGTTGCGTAGGTCGCTTCGTTCGTATTGGTGCGATTTTCGCGACTATTGTCCTGCGTCGACGTTCCACTTGCGCCTGCGGGAAGTAACTGGTTCCCGAGACCCCGCGCAAATTCTTCGAATGGGTCTACGGGTGGGTTTAACGCCCTCGCCATATTGATTGCTTGTTCGAGATCGATAATGCCGACCACACGTGGTGATTAATCCGCCATTTTGATTACGTACCGGCACTATCCGTACTCGCTAAATCCCGAATTGCACTCCGAGTTTCGCGAATCGCGCTGGGGTTTTTCAGATTCCACTTCTGAAATGTTAGCTACAGTATTTCCCAACGTATGTTACTGGATCAACTCTAGCTCCCGTAGCTCCGTTCGATGCCCGCGTGGTGAGGGTAGGTAAGAAAGAGAACTCGGGGTGCACAGGGTAAAGGAACTAATGAACTTTTATTGAAAGAGGCGAGTTCGGAATCGAACTCGCTAGACGTAGATGGAAATCTGTTGGAGTCCCGGTGACTCCGTGTAATCGCGTGAATCGTGACGTCTCCGTAATTCGTAATCGTGGCCCCGTCGTGACCGTGAGCTCGTCGCTCCGTAACTCGTAATCTCGTCGTGACTCGTATCAGATTAACTCGCGTTAATCGTAACAATTCGTAAACCGTGACTCTTCGCGGTTCGCGTTAGTTGCTAAATCGTAACAATTCGTCGATCGCGGTAATCGTGTGGATCGTATTAAATTCGTAACCTGTTATATCGTCGTAACCGTGAACTCGGCACTCTCCCGTTCGTACGCTACCGGCTCCGGTTCTCGACTCCCTCGTTCGTTCCCGCCGCTTTCCCCGATCGACGATCTTTTTCGATCTCGTTCACGCGCGCCCTCTCCTCGACTCGGTTGGGCGTGCGCACAATTCGAACGCTCTCGTTTGTCGCCAACAATGCCTACACTTATAATGGATTATGATTCGGACAAACTTGTTGACCGACGAATAGTCTCTGGTCTCATAAGAACAAAGTTAGTCGATCGTAGATCCTTTCCAATACGTTATTTGTAATCAACATGGAGAAGATTTGATGATTTGAGTATATTTGTTGATCGACCAGCCATCTCAGGTTCTGCAAGGGACTTTTTACTCTCACTGAACCATGCGTTGGGATAAGCGAGGCGGTCAGTGACATAGCCCTGCAGTTTATTCATAGTCAGCACAAACACGTTCATACCGCTTGATGATTTGGGAGAATTTATCCACCGATGAATGGTCTCTGATATTATAAGAGACTTATTGATCTTGCCGAAGCATATTTTGTGCTATGCAGGACAGTCGGTCACAGAGCCCTTTACATTATTCATACTCAGCATGCGTACGCTTATAATGGATTATAATTTGGACAAACTTGTTGACCGACGAATAGTCTCTGATCTCATAAGAACAAAATTCGTCGATCGTAGATCCTTTCCTATAAGTTATTTGTAATCAATATGGAGAAGATTTGATGATTTGAGTAACGTTGGGATAAGCGAGGTGGTCAGTGACATAGCCCTTTAGTTTATTCACAGTCAGCATGGAATGTTGTATGAATTTGCAGTACAAATGGAGATTCCCGTCCGCGGCACCCATATGTGTGTAATTTCAAGCAACGCTTTTTAGGTTGTATGCAATAAAACCAAAAGTTTATATATCTTATGCATCAATAAAACGATAAAACAATAGGTTATAAAAAAAACCAAACGAGCTGTGACTGTGCGACACCTATATTTTATCATATAACCTCAATCACGTGAGGTTATATAAAAGGAAGGAAACAACACATATACACAATGAGCACAATAATCATGTTTGGCGAAAATCATTTTAACAAACTCGAACTGTCCTAACCCTTGTGCATACGCACAAGATTTTGGTACTTATCGAGTTCGTCAGAATGTTTTTCCGCGTCCGGCTATATTCGGGAGCATTGTGTGTCGCGTATCATTCGATGAATGAAATTTCAATTTGATACCTGCGTAAAACTTTATTTTCCATTCATGATTCTTTTTTCATGAGTAATAGAGTGAGTAGGTAATATAATGAAACTTCATTATTGCCCATGCTTCAAACTTGATCCGCGATACATGATTTTGTGTATTGCATCCCATTCGCAGAATATAATCCAAGTTATAAAGCTGAAAGACCTTTAATCAATGATTTGGGTCGCTTGCGTATCGTTCGATGAATAGAATTTCAATTTGGTACCTGCGTAAAACTTTATTTTCCATTCATGATTCGTTTTTCATGAGTAATGGAGGGAGTCGGAAATATAATGAAACTTTATTATTGCCCATGCTTCAAACTTGATCTGCGATACATGATGTTGTGTCTTGCATCCCATTCGCAGAATAGAATTCAAGTTATAAAGATGACAGACCTTCAATCAATGATTTGTGTCGCTTGCGTACCATTCGATGAATGGAGTTTCAATATTATACCGGCGTAAAACTTTATTTTCCATTCATGATTTTTTTTAATGAGTAATGGAATGAGTACGACGTTGAGCGGTTTGGGATTTTTTTTGGCTACGCCGTTGATGAATATAAATTCAGTCGCTTACCTGTGACGAAGACCTTTTGTGAGATATTGTTTCGTACCTTACATCACATTCAATAAATGGAACTTCAATTGTGCCCATGCGTTACCCACTGTCTACAATATATGATTTTTTATCTTGCATCCTATTCAATTTTTTGTCTTGCATCTCATTCGCAGAATATAATTCAAGTTGTAAACTTGAAAGACCTTCAATAGATGATTTGTGTCACTTGCGTATCATTCGATAAATGGAGTTTCAATTTGTTACCTGCCTTGAATTCATTTTCGATCAATGATTTTGGAATGATCTGGAATAACTTTATCTTACAACTTTAGTTATAATATGATTTGTGATGCGCAGTGCTATCAGATGAATACGTAAAGTTTACAGTTTTTACAAATTCTATAGTTGATTTGACATATAATTTCATTTTCGTTTACATACTTTAACCATTGGAAATTATTCCAGGTTCCTTGAGTATACACCGATCATAGATCCATTCAATTTCATTGTGCTTTCTATCAATTTCACCAGACATACCACTCGTCCACCTCGAACATTATCGAAGAAAATTCTCACCAATAGAGAATAAACATAATATATCTATTATTTTTATTCGCCATTTCTTCTTAGTTATTAACTGGTTAACTACAACGAACTGTCAGATTCTGTACGTATTCGCTATCTCTATCTTCATGTCACAGCTGGTTTCGTATTGACGGTTGACTGATCATCAGTGACCGTCATCACTAGCCGTGGTCAATACTCGTATGAATGAGCGAATGTGGAGATGTCAGTGATGGTAGAATAACCGCGTCGGATCTGACAAGCTGACTGACGCTATGACTACTGAAAAGTGTGCCACGGCTCTGAAAACGATTTTTGAGAAAAACGTCGGAAACGCGATTTTAATCATGAACATAATTAGATATCTCCCGCATAACAGCACCTACAGCATTGGTGTTGGTCCTAATCGGAATATAATTTTTTCCCCTTGTAACTGCAATTAAACACTAGGAATAGGCTGCTAAGCTTAAAAAATGGTTCAAAGTTGGATTAATGTCCAAGAGGTTTGGAGAATAAGGTACTGCAGTCAGGTCTCGAGAGGCGGTCGGTATGGTAGAAACCGGTATGGTGGTAAATGTACTTGCAGAGATTAGAGGAGAGATCGCCAACGCCGTGGAGTTCGGTTGGCCCCGAATTTTTCCAAATTGTAGCGGGATCCGCCGAGCCGAGGTTCCAATGGAGTCCAACAGAATATACCGGGTGTCAGGCTCAAGCGTGAGCCTCAACGGGAGGCCAGAGCCCGGTGGAACCCAGCCAAGCCCAGCGGCCAGCGTCGATCTACGGCTCGATGTACGCGGGGAGCGGGCGGAACGAGACGCATGGTTGTGTGGCGTATATGGCGTGTACGACAAGTGGGAACGCCCGAGTGTAGATGAGCCATTTCGATCTACTCAACAAAAATGAAACGTAACGTTTCAACGGCCGTCGGGCCGGGCATCGCGGGCGCGTGTCTCTATGTGCATGTGCATGCGTGTCTGTGTGTACGTATGGGTCTGTATGTGTGGGTGCGAATGGATGAATCGACCATCCAAAATTCAAACGCTTATAACTCGACAACGGCGTAAGCTACAGCCCCAAGTTTTGCACACATTCTGTGCCTTATGCATATGTAATTTTTGCAATAGTCGCGATTTTTTAGCTAAATCCATCGAGAAACCTGAGTTTTATTATATTTTCAATTTTTCGACAAATCAACTTTGTCTCTGTAATTACCGATAAATTCATCGAACCGAGCATCGATCGAAGTGAAATGAATTCGCCACATGTATAAAATATCAATAAGCCTCCAATAATTTAATTGGGGGGGGGGGGGGGGGGCTGTCAACAAATGCTGTGCAATACTTTGTTTTGATATTGATAACCGGAACCCACCATTTTGTTGGTGAAAAATATGGATTATCGATCGGAGAATAAATGTTATCCTCAAATAATGAATAAAAATTAGCTCTCGATAAAAAAATTTATTGTTTCAAAATAATAAATGATTTTCGCTTTATTTTTGTTTGCAATAATCAACATTTTCAGTCGGAAACATATGGATTATTGACAAGAACAAAAATTTCATCCTCGAAAAATTCATTTAACAAAAATTGACCCTCTCATTGACCTTTAGCGAAAGCGACTATTTTAATCATTCGGATCACAATGAAAAAAAGATTGCAGCAATTTGGAATGCTGGAATGCTGTCTCTGATACATTATTATTCCAATTCGCCCACAATTACACACTAACGTACTCAATTTTGCTGACTGTTTAGCCGAGTGCACTGATCTGTACGGAATACCACGAATTGTGATAGTTGTATAAATTTCCACAGTTTACGCGCAAAGCGTAAAAAATAATAATGACTATATATTAGGATGGTTCTTAATTGGGTGATCTCGGAATTTTTTTGGTATTGCCCTTGAAAAGTAATCGATATGAATAGAAAATAAATTGGTCGCAATCGGGAATTTGCCCGATAAGTCTAACCCGGGGCGACAAGCAATCGAATTTGAAAAAACAAAATGCATTTGGAATATTGTTGGGGACATTTTATATTTCTTCAAAACTATACATGATACAAAAATCCCCCATCACAATTTTGTAGGAAATTTGATGTTCTACAAAAAAGGTTTCCTGTAAAATTTCTGTGAATCCAATATTTACTACGTAAAAATGGCTTCTCATGGCTGGCTCAAAAAAGCCATTATCGGTCAAATTCGCGATTGCGACTAATTTTTTTTCTACTTATGATCATTAATTTTCGAGGGTGATACCAAAGAAATTTCGACATTAAAAAAAATATATATAAACATGAAGTTCCTAATTAAAAACCACCCTACAATAGATTTACTATGCATATCGACTATATATTTTATGCGTATGATAAGTGCACTCGTTTTCAGGGGGCACCACGAGAAGGCAATCAGCACCACCCCCCACAAAAACGCCGCTCAGCGAGCCTCCGACACGAGTCGGGAACGATTTTTGTATTTATTAGTTGCGAACATGAAAAATCAACGAAGTGCAGTTTAAAAAAACCTCCGGGACAGCCCGGGAACGACTTCGTCATTAAATATTAGATTGACGCGCCATTGGAAAACCTCTGACAAAAGTCAGGTACGCTTCATTATTCTTTAACTAAAAGGTGACTGCGAGAGCTGCCGCTTCAACAAGCCTCCGACCCGCGTCGGGAACAACTTTCGTACTCACATGTCGCAAATATAAAAAATCAACGAAGTGCAGCTTTAAAAAACCTCCGGGAGAGCTCGGGTACGACTTCGTCGATGAAATTAAATTGATACGCCATTGAAAAACCTCTGACAAAAGTCCGAATCGCAGCTGAGCCAGCTGCCAGCAGAATTCACTACGTGAATTTTACATAGGCCAAAACGCCAGTCATCGGCAAGTTTTGGACGTCACTATCTGGGATCTGCATAAAATTTATTCCGCTTGAAGCACATGTTGAAAAACAAATTGTCAACTTTTTTCAGATTTTTTCGGCAGCTGCCGATAAAAGTTTTTAGTATTTTTTAGTATTTTAGTATGGTATTTATTTAGTATTTTAGCATTTTTTTCTTTCAAGTATTTCATTCACGTACTTATGCTGATTACTATATCGAGTTGGAATGGTCTCAATCAAAAATCCATCAAAATCGCATTTAAAACTTAAAATGTTGGTTCTCGGCCGGTGCCCCTTACGAACAGAACTCAGAATATTTTTTCCGGGAAGCTGAGATAATTCCACAGAACCTATGGAATTTGTGATTCTGGATCTCTGTAAGTTTCATTTAAATTTATAGAAAAGAAAAATTAAATCTCTACTTATCTATGCTAACAAAATTATACTTGATATCAGTGTCCGTCTTAAAATGAATGATTAAACAAAAATTTCATCTAGAAATCACAAAAAAATCAATTTTTTCGATTGTCTCTGTTTTTGATTATTTCAAAGAAGAAGGAGGATACTAACTGTGAAAGGCCATAGTTGCTATACATTTTTTTTAGCTTCCCGAAAACGATATTGAAATTTTTTTAAATTTGTGGTAACGGTTGAAAAACATCTTCCAAACTTTCAAATTCGCTCCGGGATAAAACATTTAAGGCAGAACGTTTGGGCGCGAGGGAGTGCAGGAGAGACATCTAATTCAATCGTTTGCAGACGAAAACCCGCATCCTGAGCTGTTTTTTCGGAAAGGAATCTCCCACAGAAAATTCCGATAGTTTTTCATTATTTTTCTCACGTTTTAATTGCTAAGATCGACTTTTAGAAAAATACCGTTTTTATAAAACAAAAATTCAAACCAAACTGTAATAATTACCTGTTACCAAATATACAAACGACCCCTACGATACCGATAATCTATTTAAAAAGAACCTGTGAGGACAGGGTGACAAAACCAAAACAATCGACAGCTATCAGCTGAGAGGAACATCAACAAGCATTCGCTAATCCGTCAACCGTTAAGGGGGAAGCCTGCTTTAGAGGCTTCAAAAAATCTATTTTTTTGAGGAATTTTTAGGGAAGGAAATAAATATTTAATTGAAACGAAACTTTCAGGTTTTGTTGTTATAAATTTCATCATTTTGCTTCCTCATAAAGGAAGCTTTGTGACGGTCCGAAATTTTTTTTTCGAGATTTTCATGTCAATAGGTTCAGAATGTCCTAAAACATCCAGAAAAGACATTTGGAAAAAATGTCCGGATGTATGTGTGTGTGTGTGTGTGTGTGTGTGTGTGTGTGTATGTGTGTGTGTATGTAACCACCCTCTAAAATTCAAACGTTCATAACTCGAGAACGGTTCAAGCTACCGTACTCAAATTTTGCACACATGTGATGCCTACTAATATCTATGTAATCTGTAAATTTCGCAATTATTAACGCACTTGTTCGGCTTCGACAGCGTTTTGAATTTTCCAAAAAATGTCTGTAGCCACGCTAGCGTCCGCAATTTTCGACGTATTCGGCTCAATAGTTTTTTACATATAGAATTAAGTACAAGGACGGTTGGTATTGCATTTGAGCCGAATCCATCAATAACTTTAGATTTTATGATTTTTTGAATTTTTCAAAAAATCAATTTTTTTGCTCTATTTGTCGTTAACTTCAACCAATCAAACCATAATTCTCTGCAAGTATAGGTTGTCATTGTGCTATAATACATATCAAATTTGGCCGAGATCGGCCGAACGGATCGAGTTCTAGAGCAATTAGAAATTTCTAAGTTCCAACCCTTGAAAATTCAAAACCACTGGACTGAACGTGCTCTAATTTATACACACGCTCAAACTCACCGTCAGCTTAAGTTGTTACTAGATTAGATAGGAATTAAAAACGCGCTCGAATTCTGGGACACATTGAATTTTTATATACGTTCGAGTCGGTTTTTATACGGTGGGAAGGATCTACGGATATCCTGCATAAAACAAGCTGCAAGCTGAAACTTGCAATTTGCTTCCCCTGAATTTTCGGTAGTGAACGGAACTTCCTTTATGAGGAAGCCGAAGATTAAAAAAATTAAAATGAAATAAATCGAGAGATGCTTCCTCATAGAAGTATTTCGTGCACTACCGAAAATTCAGGGGAAGCAAATTGCAAGTTTCAGCTTGTTTCTCAATTTTTTTCATTAAATTATATGTCATAATATGCCGGGTACAAGCATTTCGCCGAGGCGCCTCGAGCGTGCATCTGTCGTGTGGCGGGAAAGATGCAGGTCACAATTTCCATCTGAAACAAAACTAGCTGCAAGTAGAAACTTGCAAAGTGCTTCCTCCGTAATCCTCCGCACTTGGGCCAATGGACGAAGTCCTTTATGAGGATCATGAGTACCTTTTTTCTTTATTAATTCTGGCTTCCTCATAAAGGATTTCGTCCATTGGCTCAAGTACGGAGGATTACGGAGGAAGCACTTTGCAAGTTTCTACTTGCAGCTAGTTTTAATTTGCAGGGGTTGGAACTTAGAAATTTCGAATTGCTCGAGATCTTGATCCGTTCGTCCGATCTCGGCCAAATTTGATATGTATCATAACACAATGACATCCTATACTTGCAGAGAATTATGGTTCGATTGGTTGAAGTTAACGACAAATACAGCAAGAAAGTTGATTTTTTGAAAAATTTCAAAAAATCATAAAATCTAAAGTTATTGATGGATTCGGCTCAAATGCAATACCAACCGTTCTTGTACTTAATTCTATATGTAAAAAACTATTTAGCCGAAAATGTCAAAAATTGCGGACGCTAGCGTGGCTACAGACATTTTTTGAAAAATTCAAAACGCTGTCGAAGCCGAACAAGTGCGTCAATAATTGCGAAATTTACAGATTACATAGATATTAGAGGGCATCACATGTGTGCAAAATTTGAGTACCGTAGCTTAAACCGTTTTCGAGTTATGAACGTTTGAATTTTAGAGGGTGGTTACATACATACACACACACACACACACACACACACACACACACATACATCCGGACATTTTTTCCGAATGTGTTTTTTGGATGTTTTAAGACATTCTGAACCTAGTGACATCAAAATCTCGAAAAAAAAATTTCGGACCGTCACAAAGCTTCCTTTATGAGGAAGCAAAAACCAGAACAAATTTATATTTTCAATAGTATAGATTTTAGTTAAACCTAAAAAATCTAAAAAAAAGTGAAAAATTCAACAATTTTTCGCAACTTAAAAAAAATAATATTTTTTTGGAAAAAAAATTTTTTTTTTTAAGTTGCGAAAAATTGTTGAATTTCTTACTTTTTTTAGATTTTTTAGGTCTCGGCGAAATGCTTGTACCCGGCATATTATGACATATAATTTAATGAAAAAAATTGAGAAAAATGTTGAAATATATAACAACAAAACCTGAAAGTTTCGATTCAATTAAATATTTATTTCCTTCCCTGAAAATTCCTCAAAAAAATAGATTTTTTGAAGCCTCTAAAGCAGGCTTCCCCATTAACAACGATTTTTAACACGATGGTCGAGAGCCATGAAACGATGAATGCATTCAACGCATGAAACGAAAAATTATAAAAAGTGGCAAACTGTTCCCAATAACCCATGCGGTTTCAATTGAAAATTGTGTCTTTAAAAAAATAATTAACGACATTATTCATATATGTAATCCTGATTGTACAATTTCAGTTTTACTTGTTTACAATTAGATAATTTGGCAATTGATAACTTGACTTTGTCGACATGGTACTTTTTTGAAACAACGTTACAAACATTACAGTAAAAAAACAAAGATTGCGAAAAAGTTCGTTAATACTCCCAAAGGGGGGCGGGAGGTAAATTGGATAGAAAAAAAGCATATTTTTGATCATTTTTTTTTTACGACAGAGGTAATATACACTTATTTTTATAATAACTACTCAATAACGTAACATTTGGAGAATATTTTATAAAACTTTCATTAACTTTTATGATCAGATGAGCCATTGACGGAAAATCTCTGCGGACGTTTAAAAAAAAAAGTGTCATTGCCGTACCCATCATAACTTATCACTGTATCATTTGAGACCAAAGAACCAAAATGATTTTATTAGGTGATAAATTTCTGCAGGTTATGACGTCAAGACTTTTTTCAAATTTTGTATCATTTAAAAATGGCAACATTTTCAATTTTTTTGATGAAAAATCAGTACTTTGACTTCTGAGTGCTGTAAAATATTGACCAATCAATGAAAACAAATATTCGTTGTTATAACCTGCTGTTGTTATAACTTATCACCTAATGAAATCATTTTGGATCTTCGGTTTCAGATGATCCGCTTATGGTGTGCACCGCAATAAAACTTTTTTTTCTAGACGTCTGCAGAGATTCTCCGTCAATGGCTCATTTGCTTATAAAAGTTAATGAAAATTTTATAGCATATTCTTCGAGTGTTACGTTATTTAGTAGTTATTATAGAAATAAATGTACATTAGCGGTGTCGCAAAAAAAATTATCAAAAATATGCTTTTTGATGTGTAAACATCTTAGCTCGCCCCCCCCCCCCCCCCCCAAATTTCATGCGGTGGTAATCTCAGAAAATATGGGACGAAAAACCGAACGGTCTGACGTCACGCACGAGGTATAGGAGAATTTGTTTGTAGAGTAATCAGAGAAAAAAGGGGACGAAAAACCGAACGGTCTGACGTCATGCACCAGTTAGAAGTGAATTTGTCAGTAGAGTAATCTCACAAAAATGGGACGAAAAACCGAACGGTCTGACGTCACGCACGAGGTATAGGCAAATTTATCTGTAGAGTAATCACAGAAAAAAGCGGACGAAAAACCGATTGGTCTGACGCCATGCCCCAGGTAGAAGCGAACTTGTCAGTAGAATAATCTCACAAAAATGGGACGAAAAACCGAACGCTCTGACGTCACGCACGAGGTACCAGCGAATTTGTCTATAGAGTAATCACAGAAAAAAGGGGACGAAAAACCGAACGGTCGGACGTCATGCACAAGAAATGGGCGAATTTACCTGTACAGTAACCTCAGAAAAGATGGGACGAAAAACCGAACGGTCTGACGTCATTCACAAAAAATGGGCGAATTTACCTGTACAGTAACCTCAGAAAAGATGGGACGAAAAACCGAACGGTCTGACGTCACGCACTAGGTATAAGCGAATTTGTCAGTAGAGTTATCTCAGAAAAGGTGGGTTGAAAAACCGAATTTGTTAGTAGACTAATCTCAGAGAAGATGGGATGAAACACCGAAGGGAAATACATCATGAGCGAGGTATAAGCAAATTTCTACATGAAACGACCGCATGGAAACAGTGATGGCCCAGCGACGTATGTCAAACACAACAAATCTGGCGTGTGCGTCAGCTGAGGCACCGAAGGGATTGTCGAGTTGCTCTGTGGTGTATAAGTGTTGTGAATCGTGAATCGTGGATCGTAAGTACTGTCAAAAATTATCGAGTGTAAATAAATCATATTTTAATAAATTATCAGTGTGATGATATGCTCATGTTGAACATAGTCTATGCAACGTGATCTTATCGTATTCCAGATATGTGAATCCCCACAAAAACACAATGTGTAAAAAAATTGAGACAAGTACATTTACGCGACCCCGCTCCATCCCATGCAAAAAGGTGCGAGATCAACTGGAAACATGGAGCGCATGTATTTACAACAAGTACATATTGATATAAAAAAGAATTATTTAATATGAATCATTGGTATTTAGAAAAATATATTGTTCAAAATTGAAAATTTGAAGAATAAATTTGAATTGAAGTGAAAAATCACAGCAGTACTTGGCGAGTTTTTTTTCAAGTTAAGGCCGAAACGTTATTATTAAACAGTAATGGAGATATAAAACTATGGAATTTGTATCGACTTGATATAAATTAATTACTTACATTAGTTACAATATATTGCCTGAAATTATTTAACTTTTAGACAAAGCAGAACGTTCACTCAGTCGTTCTCTTTTTTTCCGTAGTGAGCGACAATGGCGCGATCTCTCGCGGACTTCAAACAGACGACCATCGGTAATTCACTAAGTCAAGGCAGACATTTTATTATTAAATAGTAATAGTGGTTTAATTATTAAATAATAACTAAATATATAGTTTGTATACTTCTACGAAATACAATAGAACGTTTAATCATTGATGAGAATCCGTAACATGTTAACTCGCCAAGTACTGCTGTGATTTTTCACTTCAATTCAAATTTATTCTTCAAATTTTCAATTTTGAACAATATATTTTTCTAAATACCAATGATTCATATTAAATAATTCTTTTTTATATCAATATGTACTTGTTGTAAATACATGCGCTCCATGTTTCCAGTTGATCTCGCACCTTTTTGCATGGGATGGAGCGGGGTCGCGTAAATGTACTTGTCTCAATTTTTTTACACATTGTGTTTTTGTGGGGATATAGTATTCCTCGGAATTATCACAGACCGTTGAGTCCAGGTACATTGTATAAGTAAATATAACTAATTCTATAGAATTCCTTTACTATGATTGAGGAATTCCATAGAAACAGTTATATTTATTATAGTTATATTTCTGATTAGAATTGAGGAATGTTTTGATCATTATTTTCCTTATTAATATTATTATTTGCGTCCAAAAAACGTACTAATGCCTCCAAGAAATGATTAAAATAAAAGGTTTCCAATTTTGGAATCAAACCTTTCAAAAAAAACTCATCTCGGTGTACCTCCACCAAACAGTTCCCCTTAGGAGCCAAACGTACAAGTCACATACCGTCAGCCCAGTTACGTACAATTGTGTCTGACATTGCGTATAATATATATGACTTTTTTTCAATTCAAAACTACCGGCTTCGAAATACAAATAATTCACATTCGTTACATACGAATCAAACTCTACAACTGGAATCTTATCACATGAAGCAGGGCACTTGATTTCCACTATTTTCGATATGCACCCTTCTTCAACGACAACACCATCCGGCGATGCATAAAGCCACGGCTGGGTTTTTAAAACCACTACTCCGGTCTGAATCACTTTTAGACCATAAACGGCTTCCCAGTAAACACATGACCTCCATATGACGTCATAGATAGGTCACATAGAGGTCATAGCAATTTTACATAGATATGACATAAAAATGACTTTAACAATGACTTTGATATGATGTCATATAGTATGACATCATTATGACATAGTACTGACCTAAAATTTGACTTTTATATGACGTCATAATTGTGATTCAAATATTACGTAATAATTATATCCTACCCCTATCATACAGTGACGTCACATCAAAGTCATTAATTTATATACTATTTACGTAAGAAATAAATCATAAATTTACATAAATAACAAGTCATAGTCTGACGTCAAAGTGATATCATAATACCGTAATTTGCTTACGTAAGAAACAGCTCATATTTTTACGTAAAATTGATGTACGATGAACGTCATACTTAAGCATCAGCTTCGGGTCATTCTCTTATATACAACTGACATAATATTAATGTCACGACTGTATGAAAATACACGATGCCCTCATTTATGTATTAGTTGTATTATGTATTGATTCAATAATCGACTAGTGAAATCTCGGGTATGACGTTCGAAATTTTTACTTTTATAGATAGTGTCTAAATTTTATTTATACCGCGAATTCTCTTTAAATGCAAACATTGAATATATTTTTAACATTAAACAGATCAGGATTATTATAAATAAAATGTATATACCAATTGCAAAATTAATTATTGTATCGTAATAAAGGTACAGTAACAAAATAATCACTATTTATAATTGGAAAACATAAAAATTTTGACCTTACAAGGTCTGTTGTAATAGTTATCAATTCTGGATTAATACGCTTTTTACTAAATAAATATTTAATTCTTTAGAGTCACAGGGTTTTACAAATAGCGAATCAAATTCAAATTATGTAAATTATTTTTTTATTTCGGATTAAACAGATGGTTTAAATTTTAATTCATAATTTTCCAACTGCGAATTGTAAGTAATTTTTCTAATAATGTGAATTATGTCTTATGCCAGTTGAATATCACATTATTGTAAGCATTTAATAATTCGTCTTATCACCATGACATCAGAGTTATGTCGTCAAAACCTCAGGTGTTTTATAATTATGTCATCAAGACGTCACAGTTATGTAAGCGTTTGGACCCAACTTTACATCAATATATTACCTCAAATTTATGTCATATGTGACGTCAGCTAAATGACAAGTAAGTCAGCTGGACGTCATATTTTTGTAAGCATCCGGTAGCATCTTTACTTTCCTATGACATCAGAGTTATGTCAGTCTGACGCCAGTTCAGTCATAATGATGTCAATCAGAGGTCATGTTTACGTCATCTATTTTACGTAAAAATCTTACGTCAGGAAGTGGGAAATTGTGAGTCATATATGACTCATATATGACTCACATCTTACGTAAATCATGACGTGACGTGACGTCATTCTGACATCGGTTTTACATAATTGTGTTCACTGGGTTGATACTCTTTTAGAGCTGCGTATTCATTTTTTAAACCGTACTGAGTATTTTTTTTTGCGCTACGGCCCAAATTTGAGGGGTTCAAAAAATCCTTCAGCATAGCATCAACCGTCTTCGATGTCCTCGTTTTGATTGAATGTGCTCGTGAGCTTGCAGAGATCCTGACTTTCCTCACAGACATCCATTCATCTGAACGAGACTGTCCTCGAGTTTCCACACATACTTGCATTATTTCAGTCCCATTGAGGAAAATCTCTCGTGCATACAGAGCTTTCTCATTTTCATCGGTTATTTTTTCATCAAGCTTCAACGAATATATCGTATGGTCATCACAAAAGTTTATTAAACTTGTTATGCAGGCCTCGCAATAATCATTGTCGCTGATGTTAGTCGCAGACTCGATGCAACTACTCAAAATTCCTTCGGCAATTCGCTTGCTTTCACTTACATTGGATTCTTTAACAACTCTCCGAATCGCTGACGGGTGCTTCAGATCTACAAGCCGCAGGTGGATAGGCGAAACTCCAGCTAGCGCAGGACTGGTCACAGTTGTTTTGGGCGGAAATAAATTTGCAATGCGCATGGGTTTTGCATACTTTTCGTGGCCCAACTGCTTGTCCGAAGGCTTGCCCCATTCCTGCTCGAGACTCGTCTTCGTTACACTTCTATCAGAATTGATAAAGTGTACGAGAGCATATATATGCTTGCACTTTCCTGCAGCTTGCGATACACATGTGCATGATTTGTCGGTTACGTGGCGTTTATCGGAGAGCTGTAATAATTTATGCATTGTTGAAGAATGATTTTCTACATGTTCTATCTTGATTTTCAAAATACTTTATTGATTTATTTATGGTTTACTTTGATTAAATTTGTTATACATACATGCAATTGTACTTTGTACGGAGTCGCATTTACAGATGTTTGTCGTATAACACTGCCTCTTATCATTGCGCTTACATTTCCATGGCGTAGCTCTTCAACACGGATGACATGCGAAGAAGCCAGAGCTTGGCCCTTCGAAATCGCACCCGGGTTGAATTGGATGTCATGCGTGATAGGTCCAAACCCTGTTCTTATGGCAATAAGGCTCATACTGTCGAAAGTTTGACAGATATCACTAACCCCAAACCAGAATGTAAAATAACGAAAAACGTAATTCAAATATTAATACTGTAACAGCGGATAACAATGAACGGAATCGAATTACAATACAGGAAACGGAAGTCTTTAAAACGAAGTGTAAGTTGGGAACAACACCGAATAAAACCAACGATCAGTGCGGCGGTGGGAGTGAGTCAATGGGTTTAACGCCAGAAGCAGTGGAGCCAGCGGGAACGGGCGAGGAGAATGAGCTAAAGGACGGCGAGACCGTGGCGGCGGAGAAGCGCGGGGAGGAGCCGAACAGCTGTGCGGAGATTCTACACGAATGGAAAGAAGAGTGGGAAATTAGATGGAAAAAAATTTTAAGAGAAGAGTTACAGGTAGTGATGAAAGAAGTTTTGGCAGAGAACGAGCAGAAAAACAAGGAGCTTGAGAATGAGCTGGTCCAGATGCAAGCTAAAATGTGGCTGGAACAAACGGAATGGGAAGGGAAATGTGTCAATCGAGACTTAAAGATCGGAGCGCTGGAGAGAGAGAACGAGCTCCTCCGGATCGAACTCGCACGGGCTAAACTGAACGAGGCGTTGATGCAGGCAAAAAATGTGAAAGAAAAAGAAGAAGACGAGAATGGAAATCTGGCAGGATGCAACAACAACAACTTGAGCGATATAAGTGAGGCTGACTTTATAACCACAGAGCCGAGGAACGAGGTGGTAAAAGAAACAGTGGATACAAGGGGCGAATCGCCGCGTGTTGGGGGGATGGACCAGCAACGGAGAACGGACCGGAAACGGCCAAGAAAGCTTTCGTTGGCGGAATGGGGGAGGGAACAGGAAGAAAGAAGCAGGAGAAAAGCAAATATTGTAGTGAGAGGGGTAAGAAGGGAGAGTAATGGAGTTGAAAAAGATGTGAGGGCAGCAATCCACAGACAGACGGGAATATGGCCAGACATCAGAAAATGGAAATGGATTGAACGAGGACTGCTGATTATATTGGGCAGTGTGAGGAATAAAGTAGCCATAATGAAGAGGAACTACAGAAGTTGGGGCGGAAAACTAAATATTACGGACGACTGGACGAAAAGAGAAAAAGAAGTACAGGAATGGGTCGAAGCAAAGGCGAAAGAGATGGAGGCGGAAGGAGAGGATGTACGTACGGGACACCAGAAAATCAGGATTCGAGGCGAATGGAAAAGATGGAACGAGACGGAAGGACGATGGTCGAGTGAAGAGAAGAAAGAAGAAAGGAAGCAGACGGAGAGAAGAAAATTTGCGGAGGCGAAAGCAGGGGTGGGGTTTCGGGACAACGGGCCGAGAAGATATCGGGAGTATTAGGGCGAGGCGAAATGAAGGTGTTAACGTGGAATATTGCGGGGGCTAGGAAAATACAGGAAGCGTGGGAATTGCTAAAGGAAGTGGATATTATAGCATTACAAGAGACGTGGACGGAAAAAAAAGACGAAACCAAAATGCGGGGGGCGTTGAATAAGGATTTTGAATGGTATACGAAGCCGGCAACGAGGAAAAAGAGGAGGGGCAGAGCGATAGGGGGGCAATTAATAGGAATCAGGAAAAATATCATGGGCAGGGGGGTAGGAGTGGCGCAGTGGAAGGAAGGGTTGGTGATCAGAGGGGTAGAAGCGGGGAAAAGTAAAGAAAAGCTCGTAATAATAACGGCATATAATAACTGTGGTTTCCGAAATCTACGACAAGAGCTAGGATTGTTGGTTAGCGAAGCGCAGGAGAGAGGCGAAGGGGTGATCGTGATCGGGGATCTAAATGCTAGGATAGGCGAGGAGGGGGGGAAGCTTAAGGACGACGACGAGGCAAGAAAGGTCAGGAACTCAAAGGATAAAACGCTGAACGCGGAGGGGCGGAAATTATTAGACTTTTGTGATGAGAACGGATTATAGTGATGAATGGGAGGTGTGAAGGAGATTGGGAGGGGCAATATACATTCGTAGGGGGTGGGGGAAACGAAGAAGGATCGGTGATTGACTTCATAATAGCGAGCGAAGACAAAGACGACTGGATTATTAAAATGGAAGTAAAGGCAAGGATCGAATCCGATCATCTGCCTCTAATTTTTAGTATTCAGGGAGCTAAGAGGCAGGAAGCAAGAGAGAGAGAAGCAGCAGGAGGCCAACAACAAAAAATGCTAAAATGGGACGAGCAACGGGCAACGGAATATGAAAATATGTTCAGGGAATTGTGGAGTGATAAACAAGCAGCAGAGGGGGGAAAAGATGGATGGAATAGGTTAAAGGGAATAATAATAGCTGCAGCAGAGGAAGTCGGTATGAGTAAATGGAGGAAGGGGAAAGAACTAGGGGCGAAAAGATTGTGTCCGGAGGTGAAAGATCAGAGGAAGGCTGTCTGGAAATGTCTAAAAATGTATTTAAGAAACGGAGGGGAGCAGCGTAGAAAAGGATTGATAGGGGCGAGAAAGAAACTGAAAGAATTGAAGAAGGAAAAACAAAGAGAAATTTGGGAGGCGAAATGGAGCAACGTAGAAGGATGCAAAAACTTAGGAGGAATATGGAAAGCGGTTAAACCTTTTCGACCACGACGAGCAAACTTTGGTAGCCAAATCAGCAAGGAAACGTGGGCGGCGTACTTCCGAGAATTACTAGCAGGAAACGAAAGAGTTGCGCGGGCAACGGAGCCGGGGCAAGAAGAAGACAGGGGGCCGGAGGAGGATGAGCTGTGGCTGGAGAGGGCGAATAGAGGGATTGGATGGGGAGAAATGATAAAAGCGTTAAAAAATATGAAGAACGGGAAAGCTGCAGGAGAAGACGGAATCGTAGTTGAGTTCCTTAAAGGTATGCCGGAAGAAGGGCTTAGAGAACTGAGGGAAATCCTGGACGATTTTTGGGAAAAAGGAGAGATCGGGAGTGGGTGGGAAGTGGGAAGGATTTTTCCAATCTACAAAGCGGGGGATATAAATAATGTGGCCAATTATAGAGGGATAACCCTATTAAACATGGGATACAAGCTCCTCGCTAACATAATAACGGGGAGGCTTAGGTACTGGCTGGAGGGAAAAGAGGTGTTGAAAGAGAGTCAGGCGGGATTTAGAGGTGGAAGAGGTACACGGGATCACGTCTTCGTTCTCAACTCACTGATCTGTAAAAACCTGAAAAGAAAAGACGGGAAGTTGTACACGGCATTTGTGGACTTCAAGGCCGCTTTTGACACCGTAGATAGAGATCTATTAATAGAAAAAATAAGGGGGGTAGGAATAAAGGGGCGGTTGATGCACATGTTGGAAAAGATATACGCGGAAACGATAAATGAAGTAATCGCGGGCGAGGGGATAACAGAGCGGTTTCAAACAGTGAGGGGGGTAAGACAGGGATGCCCGCTTAGCCCGCTGCTTTTTAACTTATTTATCGAAAATATGGATGAAATATGGAGGCGAAAAAATGAGGGGGGGACCGTAGTAGGAGACGAAAAGATATTTGCGCTGAAGTTCGCGGACGATATCGTGCTGATCGCGGACGAAGAGGAAGGGCTAAGGGAGATGTTGACGGCACTGGAAAAGTACGTAAGGAAAAACAAGCTGACCGTCAATATCGGGAAAACAAAGATCCTAATATTCAAAACAGGAGGACGGGGTAAAAAGAGCAAAGCGTGGAAATACAACGACCAGGAATTAGAAGTGGTGAAGGAATATAAGTACTTAGGGGTATGGTTCTCGAACGGTAATACTTTTGAGAAACACTCGAGGATTCTAGCAGGGAAAATTGGTAGGGCAATTAATGCAGCATGGGGAATTTTTAGACGAGCTAGAATCGGCAGCCTCGAAAGGCGACTATATCTTATGGACACGTTAGCGAAGAGTGGAATGCTGCATGGAGTGGAAATTTAGGGGTGGAGAAGACGGGAGAGAATGGAACAATTGCAGGGGAAGTATGTGAAAATGGCGTTGGGGGTCAGCATTAGCACACCAAATTACATATGGCGGATGGAAGCCGGGCGCAGAGGACTAAGCATCGAAGCATGGGAAAGAGCGGCTAATCACGTGGGCGAAATTATGAAGATGAGTGATGACAGATGGCCGAAGAAATGCCTAAAGGAGGAAGTGAGAGGACTGTTAAACGGCAACCCGTCTAAATGGGGGTTAGAGGTTAAAGACGCGATGGAGGAAATAGGTGAAGGACGAGCGTGGCAGACAATAAAAAGCGGGGATGTAGAGGCGTGGAAAAAGATAGTTGAACGGGGTAAGGAAATAAAAGCGGGGCAAGAAACACAGAAAGATTGGGGCAAAATTGAAAAATCGACATACTGCAAAGAGTATAAAGATAGGAAGATGACGGTAACAAAGGAGGAATATTGGGAGAATAAGAACATAGGAGGAGAGGTAAAAGAACTATGGGCGAGAATGAGATGCGGAAATATAGGGAAAGACGGAAACAAGGGATACAGGGACAACAAATGTAGGATGTGTAAGACCGAAGTAGAGTGTTTAGAACACATCGTCGGGTGTAGGGAGGTAAAAGCGGCAATAGATAGCGAAGTTGTGAATAGGCTAGAAAAATGGCTGGGTAAAGGAAATGATTGCGAAATTAGAAGGCGAATAGAGGAACAACTAAGACTTCGGCCAATGCAAGAATTGTATGACTATGTAAAAAATTTCGAGAAGGCGGTGGGAAAGATAGATCAGGAAGTGAAAGAATGAAAGAATGACGAATGAAAGTGAAATAGAAGTGATGTTGAGGAGAAATGGAAACTATAACGACAAAGGAAATGTAACCTAGATCTAAGTGGGGAAACATGTACGGGGGGAGAATTGTGTGAAAACCCCAAAGGGTTATACCTGGAATAAATGATTACTACTACTATTAATACTGTAACACAAATGTTTTTAATTTCACTGCTGGGATTCAACCTACCTTGATAACGCTCTTTTATTCGTGAAAAACAAAATTCTTTAATGTGAAAAAGTTGTTTCAATATGCACTGTTACTGATGCCTGTATACTGTGAAGATTTTATCCGCGCGTATTGCGAAATTTCTCCGCCGCGGCGCCACTTGGTCCTGTGCACACAGTGAATATGAGTCAGGTCCTTTTCGGAGCAGCATTCATTCAATGTTCACTCGCTTAAGACATATTCAAAACCTATAATGACTGGGAAGGACGAGCGGAATGCGCTGACATCTGGTCAAGGCTACATAGAGCCGCGCTTAAAATCTCCATAATGCACTGAGATTTGGTCAAGGCTGTATTAAGCCGCCCTCAAGACTCCACGATGGGCTGACAATCTGTCATGGCTACATGGAGCCGCGCTGAACAATCACATGATGCGCTGTCATTTCGCTGAGACTGTACTCAACTGCGCCCAAGGACAACCAGCATGTGCCGCAGCTAGTCGATACTTTCAAAGTCTTGTCTCATCAAATTTCTGTACAGTGGTCACGTTTTACGATATCGAATCGATAAACAATAGTACATTATGACACTAGTAGGAAAAATTGTTTTGTGACGTGGACGTCTTGTTCGAGCTAAATGATTCCAATCATTGGCGGACGTGGAGAAAATTATATCAAATTATCTTTAAAAAGTATGAAATAAAATAAATTTAAAAAATTTTAAAAAACTCCCGGCTGGAGTAAAAATCGAACACAAACAAAATTAGAACGAAAAAAAAGTAATCTGATAGAAAGCATGAATAAAATTCATGAATCTAAAAAGAATACAATAAATTAATAAATTTAAAATGGAAAAAACAAATTAGTGAAATTAAAAGAATGAAATAAATAAATAAATTCAAAAAGGATGAAATAATTCAAGAAGTCATCTTAGTTTATTCGTAGTTTGAATTATGATCGTTCGTCTGTATGAGTTCAATTTTTTGAATCGTGGTAATTTTCTCACTGCCCTCAATTCAGTCGGGAGACGTCATTCATTAACCATAAATATGATATAGGATATAGATGTTTGACAGTGCAAAGAAGACGCCATTAGATAATTGAACATGAAGACGATCTGGATTTAGATGTTCGTCGATACGAAAGAAAACGTCTCCCGACTTATGTTTAATGAATGACGTCTCCCGACTGAATTGAGGGCAGTGAGAAAATGACCACGATTCTAAAAATTGAACTCATACAGACGAACGATCATAATTCAAACTACGAATAAACTAAGATGACTTCTTGAATTATTTCATCCTTTTTGAATTTATTTATTTATTTTATTCTTTTAATTTCACTAATTTGTTTTTTCCATTTGAAATTTATTAATTTGTTGTATTCTTTTTAGATTCATGAATTTTATTCATGCTTTCTATCAGATTACTTTTTTTTCGTTCTAATTTTTTTTGTGTTCGATTTTTACTCCAGCCGGGAGTTTTTTAAAATTTTTTTAATTTATTTTTCTATATGTCGATCCGTCGATGATCGGAATCAACTCGATTCGTATCACATTTGTTTTTGATCAATCGACGAACTTCAAAGTTAGAAAATGTCAGACAACGAAGAGGTACGTTTTTCCATACCATTTCATTGGAATTGATCGTAGAATTAATAATTATTTGTTTTCGATTTACAGAATATGATAAACCAGCTGATGGAATTCGGTAAGTAATGAAGAGTACATTTTTGAATGAAGAACATAAAAAATATAATTTTTTATTTCATTTACAGATATGAACGGAGAAAATGAGCCGGCAGCGGAGGGGCCGGCGGCGGCAGGGCCGGGACAACATATAAGAGGCCAACATTGGAGGGGAATACACGCACGAGGCCGTAATGGTAAGAAAAATTCGTGTGTCTTTGGGTAGGTCTCGAAATCCCGAATCTCATTCAGCCGAAAACGTATATATAGATATAGTGGCGTAGCTCGTGTACCGCGTGAAAATGGTTTTCGGCCAAATGAGATTGGGGATTTCGAGACCTACCCGTGTCTTTCTCTGGCTCTATCTGCCTTCCCTCTCTCTCTGTCACTCGCTCTGTATCTCTCTCTCTATCTCTTTCTTTCTCTCTGTCTCCTTCTCTCTGTCTCCTTCTTCTTTCCATCTCTCTCTCTCTCTCTCTCTCTCTCTCTCTCTCTCTCTCTCTCTCCCCTCTCTCTCTCTTTTCTTTATTTATTCTGAATAAATGAATAAATGAATGAATGAATAAATGAATAAAAGAATAAATAAATGAATGAATAAATAAATAAATGAATAAATAAATAAATGAATACATGAATAAATGAATAAATGAATAAATGAATAAATGAATAAATGAATAAATGAATAAATGAATAAATGAATAAATGAATGAATGAATAAATGAATAAATGAATAAATGAATGAATGAATAAATGAATAAATAAATCAATGGATAAGTGAATAAATAAATAAATAAATAAATAAATGAATGAATAAATGAATCAATGAATAAGAGAATAAATGAATAAATGAATAAATGAATAAATGAATAAATGAATAAATGAATAAATGAATAAATGAATAAATGAATAAATGAATAAATGAATAAATGAATAAATGAATAAATGAATAAATGAATAAATGAATAAATGAATAAATGAATAAATGAATAAATGAATAAATGAATAAATAAATAAATGAATAAATAAATAAATGAATAAATGAATAAATGAAAATGAATAAATGAATAAATAAATAAATGAATGAATAAATCAATAAATGATTTTCATTTTTCCAGCCGGAGGTCAGTGGAATTTTAGGAGCCGGCGTTTCTATTTTGAACGGCAGCAACACATTGCGCAGGCGCAATTAGTCGCCCTCCTTTATCAGATGGCAGCCCCACAACACGGCCGTGGGCGAAGATTTTAATCATTCAATTGTATCAATTGGAAATAATAATAATAATTCTAGTAGTTTATGAAAATCGATTTCTATTTAATAATAATATCTATCTGATATTCGGCGCTGGCGTGGTAAGCGGAGCGCTCGCAAAGACCACCGAGTTGAGCTACGGACGGTCGGCGTGTGGATTCTGCACGGTCATACATATAATTCGATTTATCGAGAACCCGTTGACATTTATCGATTTTTTTTTGACAGATAGAGACCTGAAGTCTTAACGGTACTTCTTGTTTTTTTCCAGATTTATAAAAAAAATTCCTAGAAGAGAGAGAGAGGGAGAGCGAGAGAGAGAGAGAGAGAGAGAGAGGGATTAATTGATTCATCGATTTTATTATACCCCAGTCAAAGCTGTGGGGCAAGTTGGAAGTATACAGAAATAATACAATAAATTTTTCAATTTCATCTGATGAGATATAGACTTAACAAAGTAGTGTAGGCTTAATAATATCGAATATGAGTAATATAATATAACATAATACAGCAGGGTTTAAACGAGTGAAATAGATCTGCAACAGGTGAATTAAATTAAATTATATAACTTCTCTCTGTTCTTCCGATTTAAGAAAATCGAGGAGTAGTTTTAGTAGAGTAGTAAAAGTAATCAATGACGGGGCTGTGGTTATCTCTAGCGGTAACGAGAGAGAGAGAGAGACAGAGAGAGAGAGAGAGAGAGAGAGAGAGAGAGAGAGAGAAAGAGAGTGAGAGAGAGAAAGAGAGAGGAGAGAGAGAGAGAGAGAGAGAGAGGAAGTAAAGGAGAGTGAGAGCCAGAGTACGAGAGAAAACGAGAGATTTCAGGGCATACCCTAATATCAATATTAAATATTCTTCATTCCGTTCTCTTCCATTCGTTTCCAGACGAACCGAGAACCAGGCCAGCACGTTGGCAGCGTGCGGGGCGGCAGGTTCGACGTCGGGCGGAGCAGGCGCGTCGAAACATCATAAACTTGTTGGCGAAAATGGCAAATCCCCGTCGATTCTATCACGAATGAATTTTGTTATAAAAAAAAAAGACTTTTAATGAATAACTTGTGTCGATTGCGTATCATTCGATGAATAGATTTTTGATTTTATACCAGCGTAAAACTTTATTTTGCATTCAAGATTCTTTTTTCATAAGTAATGGAGTGAATCGGAAAAACGATGAAATTTAATGTTCATAAATTCATGAATTCATAAATATAATGTTCATCTCATTCGCAGATTAGAATTCAAGTTATAAAGATGAAACGCCTCCAATCAATGATTTGTGTCGCTTGCATATGATTCGATGAATGGAATTCCAATTTGATATCTGCGTAAGACTTAATTTTCCATGCATGATTTTTCTTCTTCATGAGTAATGGAATAAGTAGGACGTTAAGCGGTTTGGAAGTTCTTTTTTTTCTACACCGTTGAATAATAAAAATTCAGTCGCTTACCTGTGACGAAGGCTTTTTGTGCAATATTATATTGTACCTTACACCACATTCGATGGATGAAATTCCAATTGTGCCCATGCGTTGAATCGTTTACAATATATGATCTTGCGTCTTATTCAATTTTGTGTTTTGAATCGTATTCGCAGAATAGAATTCAAGTTATATAGATAGAACACCTTCAATCAATGATTTGTGCCGCTTGCATATGATTCGATGAATGGAATCCCAATTTGATACTTGCGTAGGACTTAATTTTCCAGGCATGATTTTTCTTCTTCATTACTAATCGAATGAGTAGGACGTTAAGCGGTTTGGAAGTTCTTTTTTTTCTACACCGTTGATGAATAAAAATTCAGTCGCTTACCTGTGACAAAGGCCTTTTGTGCAATATTATATTGTACCTTACACCACATTCCATGGATGAAATTCCAATTGTGCCCATGCGTTGAACTGTTTACAATATATGATCTTGCGTCTTATTCAATTTTGTGTTTTGAATCTCATTTGCAGAATAGAATTCAAGTTATAAAGATGGAACACCTCCAATCAATGATTTGTGTCGCTTGCATATGATTCCATGAATGGAATTCCAATTTGATACCTGCGTAAGACTTAATTTGCCATGCATGATTTTTTTTCTTCATAAGTAATGGAATAAGTAGGACGTTAAGCAGTTTGGAAGTTTTTTTTTTCTACGCCGTTGATGAATAGAAATTCAGTCGCTCACCTGTGAGGAAGGCCTTTTGTGCAATATTATATTGTACCTTACACCACATTCCATGGATGAAATTCCAATTGTGCCCATGCGTTGAACTGTTTACAATATATGATCCTGCGTATTATTCAATTTTGTGTTTTGAATCTTATGTGCAGAATAGAATTCAAGTTATAAAGAAGAAACACCTCAAGTCAATGATTTGTGTCGCTTGCATATGATTCGATGAATGGAATTCCAATTCGATACCTGCGTAACACTTTATTTTCCATGCATGATTTTTCTTCTTCACGAATAATTGAATGAGTAGGACCTTAAGCGGCTTGGAAGTTTTTTTTTTCTACGCCGTTGATGAATAGAAATTCAGTCGCTTACCTGTGACAAAGGCCTTTTGTGCAATATTATATTGTACCTTACACCACATACGATCGATGAAATTCCAATTGTGCCTATGCGTTGAACTGTTTACAATATATGATCCTGCGTCTTATTTAATTTTGTGTTTCGAATCTTATGTGCAGAATAGAATTCAAGTTATAAAGATGAAACACCTCCAATCAATGATCTGTGTCGCTTGCATATGATTCGATGAATGGAATTCCAATTCGATACCTGCGTAACACTTTATTTTCCATGCGGGATTTTTCTTCTTCACGAATAATTGAATGAGTAGGACCTTAAGCGGCTTGGAAGTTTTTTTTTTCTACGCCGTTGATGAATAGAAATTTAGTCGCTTACCTGTGACGAAGGCTTTTTGTGCAATATTATTGTACCTTACACCACACTCTACGAATGAAAATCCAATTGTCCCCATGCGTTGAACTGTTTACAATATATGATCTTGCGTCTGATTCGATCTTGGGTTTTGAATCTTATTTGCAGAATAGAATTTATGTTATAAGGATGAAAGACCTCAAGTCAATGATTTGTGTCGCTTGCCTATCATTCGATGAATGAAATTCAATTTGTTGCCTGCGTTGAATTCATTTCCGATCAATGATTTTGTTGCACCACGTACTTTCCAATGACTAAAATAACTTTATATTTATATTATTTTTTTTGCTTATATTGTTAATTATAATGTGTCTATCATTTGTAATAGCCATTTCTTCTTAGTTATTAACTGGTTAACGACAACGAACGGTCAGATTCACTTGACGTTATTTCGATACGTATTCACCATCTCTAGCTTCATGTCATACCTGGTTTCGTATTGACGGTTGACTGATCATCAGTGACCGTCATCACTAGCGGTGGTCAATACCACGGTCTTATATACAGGTCGGGACTCTCCTATACCGGCTACACGCAATCGAGTGTCCGCAAAAGTGTCCCCAATATGGCCGACCTAGGGGGCCAAATTATTATGATTATACCCCGATCTTGTGCGATCTCGTGTACACGGTCTTATGTATATTTGTAGTATCAAATACCTCACAATAATTATGAGAGGACATTGAACACGTTACAGAAACATTAAAAAGTTTTTTTTTATTTTTTTTTATTTGGTGTGAAAGTTTTAATAAAAAAATGCCGAAGAAATGTGGAGTACCTGGGTGCGCAAGACAGGTTATGCGGGTTGTGGGGTGACATTTCCAACGTTTTCTGCACCAAAAGATGATTCGCTGAGAGAAGAGTAGCAGAAATCTCTCCAGCTAACCAAGCCATTGACTGATAAACAATTCGTGTGTGTGTGTGTGTCCCTGTAAAGAGCATGCCCAGAATATTTTATCATATCCTATGAAATATTATTCAAGGATGCGAATGAGACAATATTCTCAGCAAGTAAACAAAAATGTAAAAAAACAAAGTGCTGCAAAAAAAAAGACAAGCAAAATATTACAAAAATTGATTCATGAGAAATAATAATATTTATTATAAGTTACAGTATGAAAATAAATATTGCCGAATGAATAAATAACGTTCATTTTATTCCCCAACCCACTTTCAGGTGTCATATTTAGTATAACTCGTAATAAATGGTTTTCTGCAGTTGATAATGAAACGTTAATGAAGAGTTTAAGCACGCGGTATGCTCCTCACTCGGGTATCACATATTAAAAACCATCGCTGTATTACTAATGATAATGAATTGAATGGGCACGAATAAACTGATATATTTGCAACCGTCGAAAGGAGCAGAGGATATTGCGCATGCGCTGGCCCCCTAGGTCGGCCATATTGGGGGACACTTTTGCGGACACTTTTTCCCAGCGAGTGTCCCGACCTGTATATAAGACCGTGGTCAATACGGTAGAAAAATCGCGTCTGATCTGACAAGCTGACTGACGCTATGACTACTGAAAAGTGTGCGACAGCTCTGAAATAGATTTTGGTAAAAAACGTCGGAAACACGATTTTAATCATGAACATAATTCGATATCTCCCGCATTATAGCACCTACAGCATTGGTGTTGGCCCCAATCGGAATATAATTTTTTTTTGCTTCTAATTACAATTAAATATTTAGGAATAGAGCTCTGAATTTTAAAAACTAGTACAAAGTTGGGTTAATGTCCAACAAGTTTCGAGAATAAGATACTGCAGTCGCGTCTCGAGAGGCGGTCGGTATGGTAGAAACCGGTATGGTATGGTGGTAAATGTACTTGTCTCGAGACGCTACCGCGTCTCTTGATATATATTTCTTCAATTGTTATCCAAATGTACTTGAGGTTAATTATGTCAATGAAAATACTGACCAGTGATTGCATCTATATCGACTCGATTCGAAAAACTAATCGAAATAAAATTCGAAATTCAATTCGGAATCAACTTCGATTTGAAAATGAATTCCGATTGAAATGATTCTACAAACCGATATGGAACGACCATCGATGCAGTCTTCCTCCGAAAATTAGAAACGTTAACGTCTCGGGTATATGTCTCTTACTTCAGTTATCATAAGCCAATTGCGTTGATTCTAAGAAAAAGCCAATCCAGCGAATAAAGAATTGTTTGTTAATATTAAAAATGTAATGTATACAATTTCATTCCTACCTTCCTTCCTTTGCAGTGAACTGTACATACAATACATATACACGCGATATTTACACATAACCATGAGAGTCCTAATTGGACTCACATCTTTTTTTAATATCGAAGTATCTACCCCCCCCCCCTTCGCGCGCTAAACTTAGAAAAGTAAACGAGACAACACCATTATTTGATTTGGTTTGCTCTTTCGCAGATTAAAGTCGAAAATATTGATCAGAGACGAAGAATTGTTATGAAAAAACCGCTAGATAATTAAATTTCTTACAAATTTGTTCATGACCATCCTTAATCAAAAGTAGAAAATAAACGAGTTATTTCGTAAGAACGAGTTTCCCTTTAAATTACGGTGGCGAGAAAATACACGTGGGTCTCGCTGTCGTAACATCTTATTTCAATGATGCGACCTGTTTGGATATTCTCCACTACGCTCTGACCACCTCTGACGTCCCCCTCTCAGCATACGACCGAGTATGGCCTTGCCGATGTAGCTCCGGCTCGAAAATGTCACCCGCTATGACGGCGACGATACGAATTTAGCATTGTGCTATTACTATATATACGCCCCGGGGGGGAGCTAGTTCGCCGGCCCCCTGGTTGGCGGCGCACCAAGTCGGTGAAACGGCTTCCCCGACCTCGTTGGCGATCTCTCCTCTAATCTCTGGTACTTGTCTCGAGACGCTACCGCATCTCTCGCTCGTGATAATCACTTCTGCCTATGAACGGCAACAACTTCGCGAAGTTGAATTTGCATCCATTGATATTTTTGAAATAAAATCTCCATCATCAGGGCTTAATGATGGAAATATTATTTTTTAACCATCAATAGGTTTAGATATTTATAAGCTTTCAAACGGTGCTTACAAAAAGTTTTAAGCTTCCTTTGTCGCGAAGCTCTTGACGTTCAGAGGCAGAAGTGATTTTTGCGAAAGCGCTTCGTTAGTGGCTTCATAATTTCCGCCAGTACTGTACATTATCGCGTCTACCATTTTTTTCGTATAATATGGAAATACATAATCCGAATTTACAATTGATGCGGGCTGTCGCTAGCTCAGAATACGTTTCGAATCCCGCAAGGAAATAAATACAGTTTTGTGAGGTTTTGTATTACGAATGCAATTGCCAATTATGGTACAATATTATCGGACACTTCAAGAGCGGTTAATACCCCCTTAAGGGCGAGATATGAATGAAACCAAAAATACGTAAGCGTTATTTTTCCATCATTCATACATTGAGAAAGCCACATTTCGATCGAACTAAAATCCTCGTAGACATGTTAAAAGAACCCTTTTTTAATAAATAACCTAAATAACCGAAATTTTTTGTTCGTTCTTAACCACAATGTATAGTGCGCGTAATATGCAATAACTATGCCGCTGCAACTTTTCTTCTATTTCATTCGGCTCATGAGTTATAAGCGAAAAACGAAAATCCTACGATTTTCAGGGCTGGTTTTCAGCCCCCGAGAAGGTCGGTCGGCTCAATTGCAGTTCTAAATGTTCAATTACACTGCAACACTTACTACGGACATGAAATTATGTAAATATTACGAATGAAATTACCAATTATGATACGATATCATCGAAAACTTCAAGGGTGGTTCACACCCCCATACATGCAAGATATTGAAAAACCCAAAAAAACATAAACTTTTTTTTCCTATCATGTATACATTGACGAAGTGACATTTCGTTCGAACTAAGCCCTCGGAATTCTGTAAAAAAAACCTGATTTTTTAAATAAATAATAGTCAATTGTGAAAATTAGTTGATCGTTCTTATCAGGAATGTATAGTGCGCAGCAAATGCAATAACCCCCCCGCTAATTTGTTTTTTCTATTTCCCCTCGTTCACAAGTTATAATCGAATAACGAAAAATACCTCGGTTTTCAAAGGCAGTATTCGCCCCCCAAATATGGGACTCAGCAGATAAAAAAAAATGCGTGTCGAATATTTTGACCGGCGCTACAATCGTGCGAAGTTGTGTCAAAATCAAAGGGGGACACATCGTGCGGTTTCCTTGTTAGTGATATTGAATATGATATACATGGAAATAAACTCCGTGGAATTAAGGGGGAGGGGGGGGGGGGGGGGGTAAGGTTAATTCGGCAAAAAAGAAGCATGTTTTTGAGATTTTTTTCTGGCGATACAAGTAGTGTTAATTTATTTGATCAATTTCCATATAATAATACAACATTTAAACGATATTTTCCTAAATTTTCATTCCAAAATATTGAAAATTAAGCGGGTGACAGTGAATCTCCGGAGGCGCTTCGAAAAAGTCCGTGATCACGATAACGCAAAATCTACTGAACCAATCGTTTTGAAATTTTGCACACTACTTCTTGACATAATTCACCAGGCATTGTCGAGAGGTGTTTTTTTATAATTATTTATTTTACAGCAAGAGATTAGCTGATTTTTAGAGCGAAAATTGTATTTTTCGCTTCCAAGTGCAACAAAAAAAAGAAAAATAAATTAAAAAAAAAAATTTCCCCGTGATTACCTCGAGAAACATCACTTTCAACGAATGCATTTTGATTCTTTTGTTTCAGATGATTCTTTTGCGAGTTATGATGAACACCGCGAATCAACTTTTTTTCGAGGCGCCGCGCCTCCGGAGATTCATTGTCACCGGCTTAGTTTTCCATATTTTGGAATGAAAATAAGGAAATTATTGTTTAAATGTTGTATTAATAGATGGAAATTGATTGAATAAATTTACACTATTTGTATCGCCAGAAAAATTTTTTAAAAACATGCTTCTTTTTTGCGAATTAAGCTTACCCCGGCCTTAAAGAGCAAAAAATGTGTTCCTTTAACTTTCGTTAAAGGTTACCACTTCGGGGTAGAAAAACGGACGGAAAGATCAATTCGAAGATTTACAGCGTTATTGGGGATACATTGAGGTAAGGGGGCACCCACAAACATTTGCACTCTCATAAAAATTTCCAAATTACTGGTGAATTTTGTGAATAACGAGTAAAAGTGGTCTTTTGCCACTTTTTATAGTAAATCCAAAGGGTGGAAAAT
>CAXAQZ010000442.1:5000-20000 GCA_963971145.1 Sussaba pulchella | reverse complement strand
TTCTAAGTGTAATTTTTATTTTGCGATTAAATACTGAGAAATTAAATTTAAAAAAAAGAGAAACGGAAAAGTTACCAAATGCCCTTGATAACTACAGCCGAAATAATAAAGGAAAAATCTGCAAAAATTCAGATACATATAGGTGATCAAGGACTACCCTAAAAAATTGGCAAAGATTCTGAGGGGGGGTCATCCAAACCGATACCTATATTTTATAGAATCGTTCATATATTATTTATGAAGATGCTCAAATTGAAGGGTAACCACATTTTCAGTGGAAATTCATAAGAGACGTCCACGAAACTATGACCGTAAAGCGTAAACCATGTGTCCAAAAGCTAATCAATTCCATATTATATTTTCGAGTTTTCAGATTTTTTCGGGGTAAGGCCATTATTTGAGCGGTCTCGGTAGTCAGACCCCTTTATTTTTACCATTATCTTTATCTCTTTTCCACATGCGATAACGGCATGTTCTCTTGGTGAGGTGTAGGCATTTTATGGAAATAATAGAAAATGTAGTTTTAATCAAATAGGAAAGTTCAATTGCTTAGCGGCATCTCTTGAAGGGGTCGTACGGGTCTTTAAATTTACCCCGATATCTTTTTATGTACCTCAAATACTGACGATAGAAATTACTAGAATCGTGGTAATTTTCTCACTGCCCTCAATTCAGTCGAGAGACGTCATTCATTAAACATAAGTCGGGGGACGTTTTCTTTCGTATCGTCGAACATCTAAATCCAGATCGTCTTCATGTTCAATTAATGGCGTCTTCTTTGCACTGTCAAACATCTATATCCTATATCATATTTATGTTTAATGAATGACGTCTCCCGACTGAATTGAAGGCAGTGAGGAAATTACAACGATTCAAAAAATTGAACTCATACGAACCAACGATCATAATTCAAACTATGAATAAACTAAGATGACTTCTTGAATTACTTCATCCTTTTTGAATTTATTTATTTATTTCATTCTTCTAATTTCACTAATTTGTTTTGTACATTTCAAATTTATTAATTTGTTGTATTCTTTTTAGATTCATGAATTTTATTCATGCTTTCTATCGGATTACTTTTTTTCGTTCTAATTTTTTTTCGTGTTCGATTTTTGCTCCAGCCGGGAGTTTTAAAAATGTTTAAAATTTATTTTATTTCATACTTTTTGAAGATAATTCGATATAATTTTCTCCACGTCCGCCAATGATTGGAATCATTTAGCTCGATCCAGACGTCCACGTCACAAAACAGTTTTCCTACTAGTGTCATAACGTACTATTTTTTATCGATTCAATATCGTAAAACGTGACCACTGTACGGAAATTTGATGTGACAAGACTTTGAAAGTATCGACTAGCTGCGGCACATGCTGGTTGTCCTTGGGCGCAGTTAAGTACAGTCTCAGAGAAATGTCAGCGCATCATGTGACCCCTACAGCACATCATATTGTGGCAGTGCTGCAAAAATGTTCCAATATTGCAGTTGCAACGATATGTTGCACATTTATTGTGGTTAAGTTTTGTGTACGATATTGCACTTAAATATTACAGCGATATTATATTGGAAACTGTCCTGCAATATTTTGCAAAAACCTTGCTTATAATTTGCAGTAATATTCGAACTACAGGATTTTTTGAAGTTTCATGCAAAACATACATGAAAAACGAAATTCTTTTTATTATCTTTATTTATTATTAGCTTTTTTCCTACAAATTATGACCATGGTGCAATGGTATCACATAAAATTCGGATTCTGATTGTCGAAACGACATCGATAACGAGTCTTTTTCCAGTGCTGAATGATCAGCGAAGATAGATGAGATGTATCCAGTTGTCAATCAGTGCAAAAAAAACTATTGTTAATTTAAAGAAAAACATATATTCTATAAATATAAAATATATATGTATTATGTAATCATTCTCTACTTATAAATGTAAAAATGTAATGTAATAAACCTTATGGATCATACTATTATAAAATCATATTTGTACTGATTATAACAGTGTGAATTTGTTTGTATGCACATCTCTATTTGTCTACTTTATACACCTATTTTCAATTCGTCACGATAAAATCGTTGAATCAATTCTAAATTGGTGCAGTCCTGCCTCGATATTGCAAGATATATTTCATTGAAATGTTTTGAAAGGATTATGGCAAAATTTTGTATACAGAGTCTGCATTATTCCCACAATATTTTTAAAACAGAATTGCAATGTTGCGAAGGAGCGGACATAGATACACTCCAGCAGTTTTGCTTTAACGTTCCGTGCTATATTTCAATATCTCATAAAAAGATTCTTGCAAGATTGTTGAAAAAATTCAGGCTGTAGGGGGATTGTTCAGCGCGGCTCCATGTAGCCATGACAAATTGTCAGCCAATCGTGGAGTCTTGAGGGCGGCTTAATAGAGCCTTGACCAAATCTCAGTGCATTATGGAGATTTTAAGCGCGGCTCTATGTAGCCTAGACCAAATGTCTGCGCATTGTACAGATTTCAAGCGCGGCTCGACGTAGCCTCGACCAGATGTCAGCGCATTCCGCTGGTCCTTCCCAGTCATTATAAGTTTTGAATATGTCTTAAGCGAGTAAACGTTGAACGAATGCTGCTTCGACGAGTAAACGTTGAATGAATGCTGCTTCGACGAGTGAACGTTGAATGAATGCTGCTTCGAAAAGGACCTGAGTCATATAGGAAAAACAATGAAAACAAATATACATATTGTACATTCTGACAAATCGCTTTCCCTAAAGTGTTGTCAGTTGGAGGATAGAGTAAAAAATTGAATCCGACAACAATTTTTTTTTTCGAATTGCCAATTCCACCGAGGTAAACAATATCACTGGGCATAACCACACCGTCCAGCTGAACATCCATATTCACGTTTTTCACAATCCTGATAACATTATCATACGTAGAATAAAAAAGAATGAACTCATTAAACAATATCGTTCGTACGTGAAATCAGTTGATGACCATAAATAAAACAATATCACCGGGCATAACGACGTCATCCGACCTAACCTCCGCATTCACATACATCTCAATTTCACGCCCGAATACAAGTATCCAGAATTATTAATACGACGTGTTTGATAAAATCGTCAGTAGATCAGTCCTGCTAACTAACTAATTATTGAACGTTAAATGGAAAATGCGCTCTTTGAAAAAATATCGTTCATACGTGAAATCAATTGATAAAAAATGTTCACTCTGAATCACGAGAAAAAAAAACTTCCGTTGAAAGTTCTGTTTCGAGGTTAAAACGATCGACCAATAGCGCTGTCTCTCTCGCACTCAGCGATATCGTCCAGAGCCTTGATGCAAAGCACACGGATACGTTCTACTACACTTACACACGCGCTGTCACAGCTGACGATGCCGTGAACTCTGTGATTCATGCAGACGAACCCATCAAAATTGCGATTTGAGAAAAACGTTCGAAAACGTTCAAATTTCTACATTCATTATCTCCGCGAGATCAGATTTGATTACAAATATTATGGAAGCTAAACCCTCTCTGTGACCTTCGACACCGATGTACATCAATTTGTAAGAAGAAAATCAGCCGTTTGGCCGGTAAAGTATTTCCAACAAAACGCCAATTCACGTTGGTCACGACGAAACACATAACTCCCGTTTTCAGCCGGGAGTTAAAAAGTACACAATAGTGAATCTCTACTTACCATGCTTTCTCAACGCACTGTAAAATTAAAACTGCGCACGAAGCTTTCCCAGGTGCGAAGGCGTAAGTATGGGGTATACGAACTTTTACAGCCCACTCCTGTTCTTTCGGGCACCACTCTGCCGTATTCAACTGCCGTCCAAAAGTATGGAAACACTCGCTCCGATGTCGAGCCACACAAAAAGTTCTATCCTTCTCTGAAAAATGATGATATCCTAATTTTTCAAGCGGGCTTTTAAAAAGGACATATTAATCTTCATTGACCGTTTTTGAAAAAATGTTTACGATTTTTTTTGAGCCCGGTACGCACTTTGAAAGTTGATCGATTTTTGGCTTTTTTTGGGGGGTTGAAATTTTAGCGCACGACTTGTAGGAATTTTTTTTTACTTTTTTTCCCAGCGGAAACTTAAGGCGGACAGTGAAAGCTTCAATTTACTTTTTTTAAAAGTTTCATATGATTTTTTTCGCATAACCGTTGAACTTTTTGCAAAAAATGACTATATTTATAAAATGTTGCCTAATTCTGAAACTGTTGAGTTTTCGTAAAATCACCAAGAGGGTAAAAAGATGCATACAATCATTGCGGATGCACCTAATTTTTTTAGAATTAATAGAAGAAAAAAAAATGGTTTTCAAGAGGCGACGAAATTTTTTTATATTTTCAAAAATCCGTTCTCTTACCTGTTCTACACGGTTTTTTTATAGAAAAAACCGCCCCTCGCTCGGATCACAGCTTTAACCAGTCGTGGCATCCGTTCGATCAATTTATCCATGTGACTCTGCTAAGCAATTACAGCTCCACGCTTATCAAGATCGATTTCTTTTTTTCGTGACATTTTTCAACGAAATAGATAATAAAATATTCGCAAAATCTATACATTTTTTTTACGCATTCACGTTCGAAACGTTAGCACAACTGGATAACTCTATCGACACTGTTCTTTGTCGTCCTACAATGTCATGATCGACGTTCAAAACAAATGTAAACACAAACGATGTGTTTTCTATTTCTTGGCAAAACTCGCTGTCTCTCTCCACTCCTCATCGGTTTACATTTCTGTAGGACGACAAAGAACATTGTCGATAGAGTTATTCAGTTGTGCTAACGTTTCGAACGTGAATGCGTGAAAAAAATTTATCGACTTTTGCGAATATTTTATTATCTGTTTCGTTCAAAAATGGCACGAAACAAAGAAATCGATCTCGATAAGCGTGGAGCTGTAATTGCTTTGTATAAACAGGGTATTTCGTACCGGAAAATTGCAAGAGAATTCAAAATTTCGGTCAAAGAAGTGCACACGACCATTGAAAGACACAAAGTGACCGGTAAAAACGTGAATCGTAATCGCTCGGGTCGGCCCCGGAAAACAACAAAAAGTGACGATCGACAGATTGTGATGACCAGCAAAAAAGATGTGAGTCCAATTAGGACTCTCATGGCTATGTGTAAATATCGCGTGTATATGTATTGTATGTACAGTTCACTGCAAAGGAAGGAAGGTAGGAATGAAATTGTATACATTACATTTTTAATATTAACAAACAATTCTTTATTCGCTGGATTGGCTTTTTCTTAGAATCAACGCAATTGGCTTATGATAACTGAAGTAAGAGACATATACCCGAGACGGTAACGTTTCTAATTTTCGGAGGAAGACTGCATCGATGGTCGTTCCATATCGGTTTGTAGAATCATTTCAATCGGAATTCATTTTCAAATCGAAGTTGATTCCGAATTGAATTTCAAATTTTATTTCGATTAGTTTTTCGAATCGAGTCGATATAGATGCAATCACTGGTCAGTATTTTCATTGGCATAATTAACCTCAAGTACATTTGGATAACAATTGAAGAAATATATATTCACATATCTGGAATACGATAAGATCACGTTGCATAGACTATGTTCAACATGAGCATATCATCACACTGATAATTTATTAAAATATGATTTATTTACACTCGATAATTTTTGACAGTACTTACGATCCACGATTCACGATTCACAACACTTATACACCACAGAGCAACTCGACAATCCCTTCGGTGCCTCAGCTGACGCACACGCCAGATTTGTTGTGTTTGACATACGTCGCTGGGCCATCACTGTTTCCATGCGGTCGTTTCATGTAGAAATTTGCTTATACCTCGCTCATGATGTATTTCCCTTCGGTGTTTCATCCCATCTTCTCTGAGATTAGTCTACTAACAAATTCGGTTTTTCAACCCACCTTTTCTGAGATAACTCTACTGACAAATTCGTTTATACCTAGTGCGTGACGTCAGACCGTTCGGTTTTTCGTCCCATCTTTTCTGAGGTTACTGTACAGGTAAATTCGCCCATTTTTTGTGAATGACGTCACACCGTTCGGTTTTTCGTCCCATCTTTTCTGAGGTTACTGTACAGGTAAATTCGCCCATTGCTTGTGCATGACGTCCGACCGTTCGGTTTTTCGTCCCCTTTTTTCTGTGATTACTCTATAGACAAATTCGCTGGTACCTCGTGCGTGACGTCAGAGTGTTCGGGTTTTCGTCCCATTTTTGTGAGATTATTCTACTGACAAGTTCGCTTCTACCTGGGGCATGGCGTCAGACCAATCGGTTTTTCGTCCGCTTTTTTCTGTGATTACTCTACAGATAAATTTGCCTATACCTCGTGCGTGACGTCAGACCGTTCGGTTTTTCGTCCCATTTTTGTGAGATTACTCTACTGACAAATTCACTTCTACCTGGTGCATGACGTCAGACCGTTCGGTTTTTCGTCCCCTTTTTTCTCTGATTACTCTACAAACAAATTCTCCTATACCTCGTGCGTGACGTCAGACCGTTCGGTTTTTCGTCCCATATTTTCTGAGATTACCACCGCATGAAATTTTGGGGGGGGGGGGGGGGGCGCGAGCTAAGATGTTTACACATCAAAAAAATCGACGATTTACAGCGGCTGAAATCCAAGCTTCGTTCAATAAGTCGCACGAAACCAAGTTTCCGTCACAACAGTGAAGCGTCGTTTGCTTAATGCTGGCTTAAGACGCTGCGTTGCGGTGAAAAAACCCTTGCTGCGTCCTGCCAATAAAAAAAAAGGTTTCGGTGGGCCCTCGAACATCGAGGTTGGACGATTGAACAGTGACGAAACGTTTTGTGGACGGACGAATCCAAAGCTTTTATTTTTGGATCACGTCGAAGAACTTTTGTTCGAAGCAGTACCGAGGAAAAAATGGCACCCCAGTGCTTATGGTGCCCACCGTTAAACACGGAGGTGGTTCCGTTATGTTGTGGGGGTGTTTTTCTGGCCATGGAACCGGAGATTTGATAAAAATCGGAGAGATAATGAAGAAAGAACAATATAAGCAAATTCTTATCCGGCACGCGATTCCATCGGGTTTAAGAACAAACGGTCGTGGCTTCGTTATGCAGCAAGATAACGATCCGAAGCATAGCTCTCACCTCTGCCGAGGATACCTGAACAATAAAGAAGCCAAAAACGTCATTGTCAACATGGTGTGGCCACCCCAATCACCAGATTCAAATCCGATCGAGCTCCTGTGGGACGAGCTGGATCGAAAAATACGGAAAACTTGTCCCACATCTTCTAGCGATTTGTGGGAAAAACTGAGAGAAGCTTAGGCCACCTTGGAGCAGAGTCACATGGATAAATTGATCAAACGGATGCCAGGACTGGTTAAAGCTGTGATCCGAGCGAGGGGCAGTTTCTTCGATGAAAAAACCGTGTAGAACAGGTAAGAGAACGGATTTTTGAAAATATAAAAAAATTTCGTCGCCTCTTGAAAACAATTTTTTTTTCTTCTATTAATTCTAAAAAAAATTAGGTGCATCCACAACGATTGTATGCATCTTTTTACCCTCTTGGTGATTTTACGAAAACTCAACAGTTTCAGAATTAGGCAACATTTTATAAATATAGTCATTTTTTGCAAAAAGTTCAACAGTTATGCGAAAAAAAATCATATGAAACTTTTAAAAAAAGTTGATTGAAGCTTTTACTGTCCGCCTTAAGTTTCCGCTGGAAAAAAAGTGAAAAAAATTTCCTACAAGTCGTGCGCTAAAATTTCAACCCCTCAAAAAAAGCCAAAAAACGGCCAACTTTCAAAGAGTGTACCGGGCTCAAAAAAAATCGTAAAAATTTTTTTAAAAAAGGTAAATGAGGATTAATATGTCCTTGTTAAAACGCCGCTCGGAAAATTGGGATATCGTCATTTTTTCGAGAAGGATGGAACTTTTTGTGTGGCTCGACATCGGAGCGAGTGTTTCCATACTTTTGGACGATAGTGTACATCAGCCCTCGTTATTTTTATGGGCATCGTAGACGTCATCTATGTTAAAGCGCACGCTAAGAGGGTGGATTACGCCGTCAAAAAGTGCGTCATGTTCACGGACGATCCTTCCAATTAGCCTGACAGACACAACTACGGGTTCGATACACGAATCTGCGCTCATTCTGCGCACGGAATAATCTAATAGCCCGATGTGCACGTACATACAAGCAGCCAGATTGTTTGGCTCTTGCCATTACCGATAGCCGTCGACTTCGTTACGTCGACGTTAAGGCCGCTTAGAACCAAGGGACAACGGGGTTCGGCGCTATGGTTGACAATGGAATACGATATAAACGGTGTGCAGCAGCACCGACGAAGCTGGATAGCTAATACGCTCTGTATGATGATTGCTAATCCTCGAAAGCGAACCCTCTTTAACTGCAGGCTGGCCGTAGGTAGGCTTGCTTGCGAAGATCGTTCATATCGTGTAGTACATAGCGAAATAGAAGCCGCCGTGTGGATGAATCATGATATACTCATCATCAATCTCGCCCTGGGCTTTGAGAGGTGACTACCTATCCCACGCCCTCCGCTATACACCTGCCACGGGCTTAATGGCCCATCCTGGACTTTATAGATAACGTCGTTCTACGCTTGATGCTGAGATGAAAGCGCGATTCGGTGGGCTGTAGGGTTCACCATTGACTCCCTGGCATTCCCGTTTGTATTGTTACCCCATCAACGAGGTACCGCAAATTAGTAAATCGGCACATACTCGCTTATACCAACATCGTTTTGGTCATCGTCAGAGAAGTGGATGCATGCCAGGGGCCAATCTTGTCTGCAAAGTAAAGAAAAATATCCGATCAGGGAGACGCTCATGAAAATCCCCTTTACTTGACTAATCGAAGTTACAGTGGTACTAGATACGCGATCGTGTGTATGCTTTGCAACGGTCTTGTTAAGATATGAAACCAGGAGGATGCGAGCATACTCTCACGTCGCTTCGAACCATTTCGATTTTTAATCTTTTTTAGCTTTCTTGAAGAAACGGCAATGTGGGGGCTTGTGATCGGCCTTCTTATGCTACCTTTTTCTGAAAATGTTTGTATATAAATGCATATATGTATGGAACACATGATCTATGGTGTGTAGCGTTGAACGGTCAACGGTGAGCGTTAATCAGTGAAACAAGGTAGCGCTCTCGCGCCATAGCCCTGCTGGATTGAAACATGGACTGGCGAACACGGTCCGTGGACGGATATGAGAGTGGTGAATATCTCAGTTTGCAGCTACATTAATGGAATTGATGCCCTGGGCAATGTGCGTGGCTGCGATCAGTTTAATTAACAAAAGGGATAAACCGCGGTCGGGTAACTGCGTACTCTGCCATGTTATAATGTCTGATTGTGATGCGTTTGCTTCGAGTGTTCTGCTCCGCATTGGTTTCTCATTCATAATGGAATTTTATCCAAACGTCGATTATCCGAGTTATGATATATTTTAGCCAAACGCTGATGTCACGAAGGCGTCATTTCAAGAATTGTTTCCCCAAATAAATGAAAATAAAACGATTATTTATACAGTGGATGGGGTTATCGCAAGGCATACAAGGCGTGCGAGGCTAAAAAGCCATCCGAGGAGACAAAACGGCAGAAATAACACAGAACAGATAAGAACAAATTGTTGAGAGTGGGAAACTAACCCTCAGGCACAGCAATCAAATCAAGCAACGGAGCAGCGTCTCAAGACGAGTACATTCATCTACCTTACCCTCTGACCTACGAGACACGACTGCAGGTAGAAGGTTTTCTTTTGATATTTCGATTCCAAAGAGAAGAATGCTGAATGGATATCGATTTCTACACTGAAAGGAAAGGTTGGCTGAAATAGCCATTTTTTAGTGGTTAAGGAATAGTTGGACGCAACATTAACTCAGATGGATAAGCCAGTCATTGCGCATAGTGACCGTGACAATTTTTAATTGTGACAGTCGGTGGTCCGAGCAGAAACCGAGTTTGGTAGGATAACGATCTCGTTGGATGAATGCATCACGCAAGCCCCATCATGGTCGCGCGTCGATCGCGCTTCGCGCGAGTTCCGTTTCGTGATGTGCATCGTTTACGTTCACTTCGGTTAACCGCAGTGTTCAGAATCAGTGTTTCAGAAAAATTAAAACAAAGGATGCCGAATGTGTCAATTTTTTGGACAAAGATGGCTTGTCGTCACTGACGTGTTCTTTTAAGGGTAAGTTTTCGTTTTATTAAGATAAGAAATAACTTTTATGTATATGTTTAACGCTGGTGTGATTGTGCATGTAACGTAGGGAATTATTATAGCTATTCTAGTATCGAGGCTATTCTAGCTAATACTATTTCGGATTCCTGGTAAATAATGCACGTTATCTTCGAACCAACATTTCCGACCGACGTCCTAACCTCAAAATTATATTTATTGCACGTGACGTAGTTAACCTCAAAATTCTGTTCCCTACACGTGGCGTGCCACATAACCTCAACACTCACCCGTGTGGCCCCATCCCTTTCTTTCACAGCGCATTGTATCGATCATGACACGCTCCAATTGCTTACGCCGGGAGATATTGCACAGATTATTGCTCTATTGGGTCTGCGAAGAAAATTATTAGCAGCATTGAGTACAGGCTGCGCACGCATTGTATCATAATAAGTTTTGATACATTTTTATTGTGGCCTGCCTCACCAGCAAAACAATTTTTTCTCCCTTTCCTGTCATATGAACTTTTGTCTGTTTCAGGGTGGCTCTAATGACGTTTTAATAGATCAAACGACATTTGATGCCAACGACTGCGGAAGTAAAGCCGAAGAAGTAGAGATCGAGCTAGTCGAAAGATACGAAGAAATCCTCGGTGCGACCAAACGTAGGTCTGACGCCACAGATCTTGGACGATCTGCAAAAAAATCCCCAAAAAGATCCCCATTCACTTTACAAAATAAATAACTTTTGGAATGAACGAAAAAATAAATTTGATAGTCCTTCATACAAAAGTGCATAACGATCTAGATACTACGATTTTTTTTAAAATCCTTTCAAGTTTGAAAAAAGATAAAACTGAAGGTGTGAATTATACGGAAAGAAATCTCGTTTTGCGTTATGTTCGTTTGTGTATTTGTCCGTCTGTGTTTTAACATAATTAATAATTGTTAAAAGTGCATATTACATTTTTCTGATTGTTTGAAATTTATAATCAATTATCTGATGGACTTTATTCCAAAGTTTTCATTCAACCCTGTTGGGAGTAAGATAAAAACTTTAAAATAAAGTCTATCCGTAACTGCCGATATGAGATGTATCGAAATAGAAAAATTGTTATCTGCGAGTCCCGTTATGTCCGTTATGATGCCAGCGAATAAGATTTATTGTTCTTTCAGATGTGCAATTTAAAATTGAAAATTGTAATTCCATATTTTATATAAACATTTTATTTCGTTGTTCTATGTTGTTTACATTCTTTCGTTTTTTTTAAATAAAAAATATTCTCATGGAATTCTCTTGTGCTTTTTATTTACACGGTTAACTGCCCGACAATCGTAAAGTAGTATAGCATATCCCAAACCGAATGCATCCATCTATACAATATGTCTGAACCAATTAAACAGAGGCTACAACCAGAAACATATTCGTGGTTGGGTAATTCCATCCCATTTCAACCAGCAGTTGACCCTCGACCTCACCGATTTTGTTCAAACTTGGGCAGTTTGGTGGTATTAACGAAAAACAAACCTCATTTAAAGCATTTTCCGATGTTTCAACTTTCGGTGAAGATACGGCATTTTGAGAAAACTGCAGATTTTCGTGCAATGGAAACTTTGAAAGCACATAACTCACCCCCTAATTGAGACAAATTAACGAACAGGGTGTTATTGTTTTCTCAATTGAATACAGAATCGTATTCTGAAATAAGAAATAAAATTTGCGATCATTTCGACAGTTTAAAAAAATTTTGAAAATTTCAAATTTGAAAATTCCAAATTTCGTATATAGCGATTTGGCTCAATTTTTTTCTGAAATACCTTGATACCAGTACTAGACATCTGCAAGGTTTAGTCGTCGTGTTTTTTAAAATACGGGAGGAAAAAAAATCCCGCGTAATTGTAAACATTTTCGGACAAACCATTTTTCTCCACAATCTTGCGTTTATGATCCTGCGCAGAACTAGAATGAACAAGACTCTCTTCGATTTTATTAGGAGCAATCTTGGATATTATCATATGTTGAAACAGGTAATGGGTTAGAACAAAAAGGCATCGGAATTATGGCATACTCCCAATGCAGTGAGTATTGAAACAAATCTGTACATCTGGTTAACTCATTATAAAACGGGGATAAATTCTTTAGACATTTATTCATCAAATCACATTGTTAAAATTGATCCTTGAACGCATGCTTCTCTTTCATTGCCATGAAAACCCAAAAGTCTCACAGAAGTGATTGTGAACTATGGACGTAATTATCCGAAGTAACGTCTGAACGATGCGTACATAAACCTTGAACGGATTCCAGCACACCAACTGACCAAGGATGGGCATAATTTTTTTTTCAACTACAAACAAATACTTTTTAATTGATTGTTAGTCTTTTGTCCGGCTTGGAATACAAGATACATATTAACTTTTTTTTTGAATTGGGTAAAAATGTAAAATACAATGTATTTCAGTATTCTGTCCGGCCTGGAATACAAGATACATTTTCACTCGTTGTTTGACTCGGACCGGTATGGAAAATACATTGTATTTCGATATTTTCAAAGAGTCTTATTCATTTAAGTTCTGGGCTGATTCATAAGCGCATGATTGTGGAGAAAAATGATTTGCCCGGAAACGTTTACAATTACGCGAGATTTTTTTCTTCCCGTTTTTCAAAAAACACTTCGACAAAACTTCGCAGATGTCTAGTAGTAGTATCGAGGTATTTCAGAAAAAAATTGAGCCAAATCGCTATATACGAAATTTGGAATTTTCAAATTTGAAATTTCCAAAATTTTTTTAAACTGTCGAAATGATCGCAAATTTTATTTCTTATTTCAGAATGCGATTCTGTATTCAATTGAAAAAACAATAACACCCTGTTCGTTAATTTATCTCAATTAGGGGCTGAGTTATGTGCTTTCAAAGTTTCCATTGCACGAAAATCTGCAGTTTTTTCAAAATGTCGTATCTTCACCGAAAGTTGAAATATCGGAAAATGCTTAAATTGAGGTTTGTCTTTTGTTAATACCAACAAACTACTCAAGTTTGAACAAAATCAGCGAGGTCGAGGGTCAACTGCTGGTTGAAATGGGATGGAATGACCCGGTTCCAAACACGCAGACATGTATCGTCTAAAAGAAATGGACACACGAGCGAACTGAATGACATGACCACATTTCCAGCGAGATGTGCCGACCGATAGTATAGTCTTATCCTCTACTATAGTTGAATGAGGCAACCAAGATATAGCTGCATCAACCATCATAAAATAGGCAATATAACTTACCTTACCTCGACCATTAAAAATGTAATATGAGCCAACTAATGGGATGGCTCCCAAGCGACCAACGAAGTTAGGTATTACACGCAATTCAAGGATCCACCATCCAATTCTTTCTTTCAGTGTATATTAGACCGGCTTGAAACAAAAACTTTTTTTCTTCTTTCAATCAAAATTCACGCCAAAGTATCTTCCATCAAGAAAATCGTGTCCAAAGATGAGCCCGAGCACATTACAGTGACACATGTTTCTTGTTTCTCGTGGTGATACTCGAAAGATCTTGTTTATACAGAACGTCCAACTACGCCTGATGATATGCGAGAGAGAATTGTTCGAGTATGTGATTCGATAAGTGCCGAAGTGATGAGAAATTTTACACAATCCGTGATAAGGAGTCTGCAATACTGCATTGATTCCATTGGCAATCACGTTGAACACCTTTTGTAAATAAAGTTCATTTCACATAAAAATGAAGTGAGTTTTACTTTTTGATCATAAATGACCTTGAACGACACTAACCCCCCCAATGTTTTTTATGTAGTTTGCGATGCTCTACAAGATGGTTGAACAAAAAATGTACTGTTCCGTTTAAGGAAGTGGAAGTGACCTTTACTGTGCGTCAGCGCCTACACTGAAAGGAAAAAAATGGTTGCACTTGATGACCCCTTCCGTACCGTACATTTTTTGTTTGGAACATTTTTTTGTGACGTCAATAATAACAGAGATATTTGAGGTGGCACGAGTTAGTGCCTCACCCTGTATACAGAAAAAAGGTTCCTTTTGACCAAGTTATGATGTCATGCAATTCTCATCTCATATATTTAGAGCGTTATTGATCAATCTTTCGCTGCAGTTCGAATCGTCCTTTTATTGTATTTCGATAGAGACCTAAATCGATGCCGTAGGTGTTGCTATACAGGAGATATCGATTTTGAACTCCCGACGGCCCGCAGGGCAAAAGGCGGGTGTTATGAGTTTCGTCGAGTCAACGTGAAAAATTGCGCTAAAGTGTATGGCGAAACGGCTGTTTCTCTTCTGACAGGTTTTGGCACATAGATTCTGTCGATCACAGAGATTGTTATAGGATGGTAATATACAGGGTGAGTTAAAACTCGCGGATAATATTAGAACGGGTGTATTCCTTGTTGAATTACAAGAGGAAGACTATTCGCGAAATTTTGATCCGATCAGTAGTTTCCGAGATTAATGGGTTACAAGGGGACCAATAAGAGGCGAGTAAACCGGAAGCTTGTGCTCCGAGTTTCGCGCAAAAGTTGCGAACGAACGTCAGGCGATACGTATTTTTTAACGAATGGGAACGACCGCTAAAAAAAAACAATGGAATGTTAATAAAATATCAGCTCTATTCTGTCAGTCGGTTCAACCTGTCAGTTTGTAACGGTCGTGACCCCCCTCCCGCGGTCGCGACCCCCCTCCCGCGGTCGCGTGGTTAACGCGCGACGAAACCAAAATCACGCGATCGAAACTGGTCAATGAGTACCCCGATTTTCGACGTATGATTTTGAGC